>OY986972.1:3745722-3781600 GCA_963920575.1 Narthecium ossifragum
TCTGCACAACACTTTAGACTCTCCGCACCACAAAAAATATTTTTTATAAAAATAAAAAACAAACATCCTAAACTACCCTCACCATCTACCTCCCCCACCCCACCACTCCGGCAGCCACTGCCGGCCCTCTACCACCTCTCCACCCCGACGGGGGGCCCCTCCACCACCTCTTCACGGCGGCAGCCACTGCCGACCTTCCACCACCTCTCCCCCATGGCAGCCGTCGCCAGCCGCGGGAGAGAGAGAAGGCGAGAGAGAGAGAGGGAAGAGGGAGGCCGGTCGGCCATGGGAGAGAGGGGGGAAGAGGGAGGCCGGTGGGCGCGGGGGAGAGAGAAGGCGAGAGAGAGAGGGGGGGGAGAGGGAGGCCGGCGGCCGCGAGGGAGAGAGAAGGCGAGAGAGAGGGAGGCTGGCCGGCCGCGGGAGAGAGAGAACGCGAGAGGGAGGGAGGGAGGCCGCCCGGCCGCGAGAGAGAGAGAGAAAGCGAGAGAGAGAGAGAGAGAGGGGGGGGAGGCCGCGGGAGAGAGAGGGAGGGAGGCCGCCAGGAGAGAGAGACCGCGGGAGAGAGGGAGGCCGCCGGGAGAGAGAGAGACCGCGGGAGAGAGGCCACCGCTGCTGCCGCCGCCGGGGGAGAGAGGCCTTGAGAGAGAGAGGCCGGGGGAGAGAAAGAGAGAGATGGTGTGGGAGAGAGAGAGAGGGCGCCGGCGAGAGAGAGGCCAGAGGAGAGAGAGCTGCCGCCAGAGAGAGGTTGCCGGAGAGAGGCTGCGGGAGAGAGAGGCCGCCGGAGCCAGGAGAGAGATCGTCGGGAGTGAGGCATCGGGAGAGAGGGAGAGGGGTATAGTGGGGTTTTTATATTTTATTTTTACAAAAAATATTTTTTGTGGTGTGAAGAGTCTAAAGAGTTGTGTGGATAGCCGCACCATTTGAAAAAACAAGCTGCCCCTAATGCCAAACCATATTTTTTTTCTGCCCTTATTGACCATTCTCCCATAAAAATAGATGGAGCTCTCATTTGTGTACATGCCCACGTGTCATGTGTATTATTGTTCCTTGAAAAAACAGAGGAACACAACAGGGGGGTGCGCCGACGATGGGCGCGTGGTCGCCAGGCACGTGAGGTGTGCCAATCGTTGCGCAGGAATGATCGAAAGGATTATGGGTTCTGCCGTGCCTCAATTAAGAGGACTTTGAAATTCTAGATCTAAGTCTATGTTATGGTTGTGACTACTCCTATGGAAGGTTGGAGACTACTCCTACTCCTAGGTAGATTAATGGTTACTCCTAACCCTATGTAGAGTAAGGCTATGCTACTCCTAGGTAGGGCCTGTTTGGTTACTCAGGACTGGCTGGAGTGGAGTCACTTTCTGGAGTGCAGACTTTTGCAAAGTGGAGTCCTGTAAAGTGGCATGTCAGTTTTTGCTGTTTGGTTGGTGCTGGAGTGGAAGCTGAGTTGGCTGACTTTTGGACTTTCTGCTGTTTGGTTGGTGTTGGAGTGGAGCCTGAGTTAACTGACTTTTGGACTTTCTGTTGTTTGGTTGGTGCTGAAAGTGAGGATATGGTCACCCCCGACTAGGGGGGTGAGTTTAAACGCTTCAAAAAATGAATGAAAAATACATTTTAAAAGTATTAGATGTGTTTTTATAATATATAATAAATTATCATATCAAAAGGATTGGAAAATCGCTGCAAATGTATTATTAGCTATTGTTTTATATGGAGGTTTTTTTTGGATAGACATGAGTGTTTGTTCTTTATTGTTTCCTTATTATTTTTCAGATGAACCTCATTATTTTTCAGGAAAAATTTGGCAAAATCTTCTTTATATTTTCAACACATGGAACCTGTTCAGATTGAAAATTTGAACATATTAACATACAATATAAATAATGTAACTTAGCTATTGTTTTAAACTCATTCTATAGCATTTAAAACTAGAAAATATCACAATCCGTCTACTTCAATAGATATCGTCCAGTGTCCTCAAATGACGACTACCTTTAACATATTAACATACAATATAAATAATGTAACTTACAAGCAACACAATGAGTACAAAGACCAGTAAAGAAACCGCCGAATACTGCCTATCATTCTCTGATTTCCCCTTTCCAAGCTCAAGCTCATAATCACCAAATGACGCCAATGCATCGTTTTGATTGCGGAACCCGCGATAACACGCCCCGCTAAATTTATGCACCTGGGCATGACACTCTGGCCAGTTGTTATAAACTCCTGGCCGTCTTCCTTTGTAGACGACATAAAATTTCATCGTCATTAAAGCACACCTGCAAAAGGATTAAAAACATGTTTCTAATTGACGCCAATGGTAGATATAATACATAGAAAGCTAAAATAGGAGTACAGCTAAAATAGGAGTACAGCTAAAATAGGAGCTGCCATATTATACATTCAAAGTAAACTGCTGACATTTTCCATTCAAAGTTAACAAACATTACATCTAAAATACGGGGCTTTGCAGTTCCGCTAGTTAGCTGCTGCCATATTATACATGGCAGCTCCGCTACTTAGCTACTGCCATATTATACATGGCAGCTCCGCTAGTTAGCTGCTGCCATATAATACATGGCAGCTCCGCTAGTTAGCTGCTGCCTAAAATAGGAGTAACAACCATATGGTATATATTCTTAAACATTGCAGCCACCCAAAGTTTAGCAGACACATGACCAAACAACTATCAAAAAGAGAATTTCTGAATATCTGAATATCTAGTTCTTGCAAACCATAGAAGCAAAAAGAGACTAATTGTTATCAACCCCAACAATTCAAATCCTGTGACTAGTGCAGGATCCGACAACACAAAAAGAGGCTAATGTTAGGAATATAGTTGTAGGTTACAAGCAATGTTACTAATGTTCCATCACATCGCGCTTTCATTGTCGAAGAAGCGCTTCAACCATGCCTTCCGCATATTCAAACTACGGTACATAAATGCACGACCTTCGACATCGTGATGTAGTAGATATTCGAAAGCCCTATCAAGATCTTCTTCCTCGAAGCCATCAACCTCCATTACAGCTTTATGTATCTTGTCTTCGGCCTTGCAGTTGCCAGATTCAATAGCCGCAGACATCCTACCCAACACGGCCAGAATTGCTTCATCCCTCGCCTCTCCTCTGGGCCTCTTATTCCCGGACCTTTGAGGCATCCTCATAGAGCTTTCACCACCAACGTTAGTGCTCATAGGGGTGGTTGGGGTGGCTTCATCAACCGGTGAATCATTATTAATCGGCGGATAAGAAGCTTCATCATCAAGGTTGGTGGTATCTTCATTCACAACATGCTCGTCATATACAGACTTAGAGCACTGCCCAGTGGCCCTTTCCTCCCCACAACAGGTCATTAACAAGTCGAAATTCTCTATAGGCTTGTTGAGTAAGGTCTTAGCCTTTGGATGAGCCTATATGCACAAAATACGGGGCTTTCATATATATATATAGTACACATAACGTTAATAAATAAATCAGTTTCGTAAAAAACATACCGCAAGATATTCATCCGCCACAGCCGGTGGCAAGGTGATCCGCCTGGACTCCTCGTTCCACCCAGCCCCACTCAAATCAAGCAATTTCTTGATCAAATCATGCTTGGATCGCAACCACGCCATGTGATGGCTTACATTATTGCCGTCATAGGATGTGCCACAATTCTTATTGACCGCTTGAGCAGCGGCTGTGAAATGGCTTCCTTTAAACCATTTATCCCCTCGAGGCTTGTTTTTGGCAACTTCACCAAGGAAAGCAAGCAAGACAGCCTCGGCTTCAACACTCCATCTTTTATTCGGGGTACCCTTCTTACCGGCTGCCCGTGACCCACCATCGTCCTGGGTCATCGGTTGAGAGGAATCCATATCCTACATGCAATATTCATAACACACAAACAACAATATTTTCACACTAGCCACACAATCTTTACAAACAAGGAGCAAAGCCCATTCTAATAAAAGATAGGTAAAAACCTACAAAGTTTGTTACAAACTTAACTTGTAAATGTAACAGAGTTTTATAATAAAAGCAAACACAGCATATTCATGTGTTATAGTCTCCCCACATATGTTCAGCAATTCTGTCACGAATTTCTAACCAAACATTTTGCTCTTCTCGCTGCCTCCTCGCGGTGCGTGGTTGTGCAATTGCCGGTTCAGCATCCACTGGGACGTCCGGATCAACATCAACCATCATTAACGGATCACTTGGAGACTCTTTTAGAATAAAGTTGTGTAAAATACAACAAGCGAGCACAAGATCAACTTGTGTTTCGAAAGGGAAAAAAGGATGAGACGCTAGAATCTTGAAACGATTCTTAAGCAAACCAAATGCTCGTTCAATTTTCGACCGAAGCGATGAATGCCTTAGGTTGAAGAGCTCTTGCTTATTGCGAGGTATATTGCCATAGTGCTCTTTCAAATGGTACCTTACACCCCGGTAAGGCGCAATGAAACCAGGCATGGTTGTGTATCCAGCATCAACAAGGTAGTACTTGCCTACAATTAATATCAATGGACACATCACCAAATGCATTATTAGGAAAAGCACGCATGCCAAAGATATTAGGTAGTGCTTGTACCTTCGATGGTTTTTAAACCACCGGGAGAGGGTCTCGAAAGTGCGTCTTTCAACACAGTAAAGTCATTGGCTGAACCTTCCCAACCAGCTAATACATATGTAAATCGGAGGTCTGGGGTACAAGCAGCCAAAACATTTTGAGTCACTCCTTTCCGACCACGGAACGGTAGGATTCTATTTGCTGGGACGTTCGCATGAATATGTGTGCCATCTATAAGGCCAATACAATCCTACATGCACATGAAGAAAGCAACATGTCATATAAGTCCATTGGTCATATAAGACCGATGCAACCCAAGGATGTTGCAAAAGCTAGTATTAATTATTACCTTAAAGTACGGATAATACGTGGGGCTGTTCAAGATTTCCGGATGCGTGGCTGATCCCGGTTGATGCATGTAGAGGTCCCGAAGTTTACATATTGCCTTCAAAACAGCATTGAAATATCGACTGATGGTTTCCCCGGACAATAAAAACTCTGTCCGCATCACTCGATTTTTCGTGTTGTGACCAACAATATGTAAAAAAATACACAACTGTTCTTCGACGGTTACATGATCTGTGTCCTCTAGCAAATGTCGTAGTCTTATTTGGTTGGCAAGTTCTCTCAATGCATCCACATCCATACGGATGTAACTGACACAATAATCTCCACCGGCCCTCATAATCCTATCCATGTGTCTTTTTCTAGTCTCCTCTCTATGCTCCCGGGGCATATCGCTAATGTGATCGCATGGTGCGTAGTACATTTTAATTAAAATAACTACGACAGCGTATACCACGGCGAGTACCCGCATCCTCTCCAATTCTTCATCGTAGACATCCATCTAATAATAAACATAACCAACTACCATATTTAATATTGGAGAATTCATATCTATAGATAAAAGCTTCTATAAACAACACACAGGGGGAAGATCATGCCACCATTTTATACACAAGAAATTAACACAACACAATGAATTAAAACACAGCTCTTCTACACAAGGAATATTGAAACACAGCTCTTCTACACAAGGAATTAACACAACACAATGAATTAAAAACACAATGAATTAGGGTTTCAGGATTATATGATCATTAAACCTCATGGAGCACAGATAAGTACATTTTTTGGAGAGTAGAACTAGTATGATGCTACAGAATTAAATAGTGAAACAGTGACTGCATTTTGCAGCATGTTATGCATTTTGCTCAATCAAACAGTGACTGCATTTTGCAGCATGTTATACATATAACAGAGTAGAACTAGTATGTCACCTAAGGCTCAACCTTGACAGAATCATCAGAAACAGAAAAATAACTCTACTCAGAAACAGAGTAGCTTGCTCAATCTCCCAACATCATGAAACAGAAAAAAACTTAAGAAGAACTCAAGAACTAATAATAGACTTCATAAACTCCAGTGAGCACGAATTATATGTCAATAAATATCAAGATTAATTCCAAGTCTTATAACTCTACTCAGATCAAGCCTTATAACTCGTTACATGGAAAAGGCTCAAGAAAAGAAGGTAACAGATAAGGCCTACAAAGATTATTAACAAGAAAATACATGTCCCTAGTTCACATAATCACATGTGCAAGATCAGCTTTCTCACAATAAAAGTTACAGCTGCTTCTTTGATGCATACTGGGAAGCAAAGAATAAAAGTTCTCACAATAAAAGCTCACAGAACTGGGGTTTCATAGAACGAAACAAATCTCGTTACAAATCCATAGATTGTTGCAGTTATATATCGGAGGAACAAATCAGTCACTAGAGGAGAGTTTGATGCATACTGGAAAGCAAAGAATGAAGAGGAAGGGGGTCTAATTGAAATAGCTGCTTCTTTGATTAAAAACAAGGTGATCTTCTTCTGAGAAACTGCGTTTTGGTTCGAAATCTTTTGCTGAGAAGAGAAAGGAAAGCTCACAAAACAGGGGTTTCATCAATCCAAACAAATCTCGTTACAAATCCATAGATCCAAACCAAGAAAACCACCATGAGAAAAATCCGTAGATCCAAGAAAAATAAAACAAATCCATAGATCCAAGAAAAATGAAACAAATCCATAGATTGTTGCAGTTATATATCGGAGGAACAAATCAGTCACTAGAGGAGAGTTTGGTGCATACTGGAAAGCAAAGAATGAAGAGGAAGGGGGTCTAATTGAAACAGCTGCTTCTTTGATTAAAAACAAGGTGATCTTCTTATGAGAAACTGCGTTTTGGTTCGAAATCTTTTGTTGAGAAGAGAAAGGAAAGCTCACAAAACGGGGGTTTCATAGATCCAAACAAATCTCGTTACAAATCCATAGATCCAAACCAAGAAAACCACCATGAGAAAAATCCGTAGATCCAAGAAAAATAAAACAAATCCATAGATCCAAGAAAAATGCAACAAATCCATAGATCCAAACAAATCTCGTTACATGGAAAAGGCTCAAGTAAAGAAGAGAATTCATAAATCCAAGCACATATATCAAAAAAAAAAAAACAAAGCCATAGATCTAACCTGAGCAGATCCGGTGAGGAGAGACGCCGGAGAGAACACGCCGGATATAGCCGCCAACGGAGAGGATACGGTGAGGAGAGACGCCGACGGAGAGGAGATGGCGAGCAAAAACTCCGGAGATCGCCGCCAATGGAGAGGAGACGGTGAGGAAAACAACACACTGGAGGGAGCCGACGGAGAGAAGGTGGGCTGCTCACCGGAGAGACCCGATTGAGAGGAGATGGTGAAGAGAAATGTCGGAGAGATCCGGCGGAGAGGAGATGAGGGGGGGGTGAGGAGAAACCCTAGCCCGAGTTGTGTTTTTGGAATCTCGGGACTGATGTCTCGAGTGGGCGGGCGAGTGGGGTGTAGAGTGGGGGACTGATTCGGTATTTTTGAATCGTCTCCCACTCCACTCAGCCGACTCTGGCATTTTTTTTGCCAGAGTCAAATGGCTGAGTAGAGCCTTTTAGTCCACCCACTCCCTCCACTTGATGTCCAACCAAACAGCTTCAAGTGGAGGGAGTGCTGCTAGTCCAGCCACTCCACCCCCCACTTTTGTCAACCAAACAGGCCCGTAGAAAGAGTGCTGGTTATGCTACTCCTAGATAGAAGAAACAGTACACTACTCCTAGGTAGAAGAAGAAGCAATGGAAATAAAAGCTAATTCATTGATAGAGTTGTTCGGTTCATGTTCTAATCCTTTTCTTCCATCAGATATTTATACAACCTCTCCAAAGCAACTTCCCATGATCCCATGACCTCTTACGGTTGCTCTCTAGGTCGCCTACCATGAGCTCCTATTATTGCTCCATGACTTCTGGTGGTTGCCCTCCATGATCCTCGACGGTTGAGTCCCTCTATGTGCTGATTTTGACCCACATTTTGACCCTCGAAATATGCCAAATTTTGGAGGTAACAATTACACATGCCGCAAAATCGGTAGTAAGATACCGATTCTATCATTTAGTCCATCGGTAGTAGGAGACCGATGAACTAGATCAATGAATCGGCAGCTCACTACCTATTGAATTATTCATCTAATCCATCGACAGTGAGATACCGATGGACTATATCAACCAATCGGTAGCTCACTACCGGTACAATTCAATCGGTAGTGAGCTACCGATTCATTAATCTAGTTCATTAGTATCTCACTACCGATGGATTAGATGATAGAATCGGTAGTGGACTATTGATAGATAACATGTTGTGATTGTCAGGTTAGTTCTCCTTCTTTTGTACTTTGCTTGATGTATTCGTGGTGGCTTAGGTTGCTTAGCCATAAAAAAACATCAACCTTGAGGATTTTATCACTTTCAGGGCAATGGTTCTTCATTGGTAGAACCCATGACCATTTTTATGCATGTGCTTCCTGTATTTTGCCACGAGCTGATGATACATTATCCATTTGGCTAGATTGATCATTTGACTTATTGCAAATGTGATTGTACAGGTCTGCAGATGATGCAAATGTTTTCCTTGTGAATAATTTTCAAGATCGTTTACAGGTGCATAGCGTTTTTCCCAAGCTAATGTTAGATGTTTTTGGGATCTTGATTATAGAAAGCATTCTATTATAAAGTAGTCAATCTATTCATTTTCTTTGCCAAGAGGGATTATATCTTCTTATTTTGAAGTATGTGGTTTCTAACTACATGTTTATGTGTTTGTCGTATCAGTCTTGCATCTAATCTTGGATATTATCATATCTTATGATGGTTTAATGGGCAGGAGGCTACTGACTAATTTCAGCTCCATGTTTTTTCTACCTTATCTGATGTTCCATACAATGAATCATCTTCTTTTCCCTTGGTTTGTATGTTCCATACATTTCTTAAGTTCCATTTAACATGATATACTTCATTTAAAACATTTAATCTATGTAGAACATGAGTCCTAGAAGGGATCCAGACATTATTGATGATAAATGAATGTGGTTAATCTAGTGGAAACAAAGAAGATGCCTCTTGCTATGATGATCATGCTACTTGTCGTTTTTTTTGTCTTTGAATTTACTTATTGAAGCCGGACACCAGATCACTATGGTGGTTCTTGATATTCCGCTCGAACCAATTGACATTGTTGATTGCATGCAGAGGAGCATTTTTTTAGCTAAACCCTGAGCCTTTTTCCTGCCTACTTGTTAGTTGTTACTATTGTTCTTTTTTCATCCTAGACTTTCCAAAATTTAATCACGCGGTTCTAAGTTCTAGCTAGGTTGAGAACTTGAGCTGTTGCTTCGGAGGCTGAAATGCACCAGCTGTTGCACAATTTCATCATGCTTATGGAAGAATTTAGTGGTATCCAAAAAAATTTGACTTAAGATAATTTATACAAATTCCAAGAGTAGCTTCAATTGAAAGCATAATACATCGTTTGAAATAGATGCACAAGCATTTCAAATGCTTTGGATTAGGAAAATAGTGGTATGACTTGGATCATGATGCTATCTAACCACCTTGTTATGGCATTGCTTTAACAGACAGATCGTCCGCTATCCAGTACACATTTTCCTAATAGACACGATGGAAAAAAAAGCTATATGGTAATATATGTGGTTGGAAGAGCTTAATAGACACGAGGAAAAAGAAGCAAAGAGTTATGTGGTAATTTACGTGGTTGAAAGAATCTGAAAAAAATGGAATAGAGAAGCAATAGGAATGCTACGGATATAGGCAAGAGGAATGTTATTAATGTAAGGAATTCTGATTTCCACTTACAAAAGAAAGAGAAGAGATAGTACTAGAATGGTTCGATATGGCGAAATGTCATCAAGCTTTATAACTGATCAAGGATTTCGATATCGAATGGAACAAAGCTTATTGTGCCAGGCACTGGTGGCACAATAACTAACTGGTTTGGCACTGAGTTTATCGGGTAGGTTTTACGTGAATGGTCCGAACAAATTGTTTAACCTAATTCTGTCCGATATTCCTATGTTCTGTTATTGCTAGTACTAGTTTTATTGTGATTCTTCTATGAGGCCCACATTCCTTAGTCGGATGTATTTTGAGCTAGGTTGATTGTAAGAGTTTGAGCACACAAAAAATAGTGCAGAATGCAATTTTGCGCTTTATGAAATTTACCCTTATTGTTTTCTATATCTGTTGCAGAGAAGTCTATCGTCTCTAGAATTACCTAGGGCAGTCTCTATTGCAACTGGGACCTCATTAAATAGTTCTGCATTATCGCTTCATTCAGCAGAAAGTTGAGGGAAGCTGAATGGGCCTACCTATTATGAATCTAGTGAAAAGCACAAGCATAGGCAATGATCCTGCTCGTGATATCTCACTTCAGGTCTTGGAGAAGTTTTCACTTGTTACCAAGTTTGCCCGTGAAACAACCACCCAAATTTTTGGTGATAATCAAAGCAGTACTTTCAGTGCACATGAGAAAAAGGACAAGAATGACGCTTCTGAAATTGGTTCAATTGATAGTGAGCTTGGGGATACAAAATCCAGCAAAAATGCAAGTTTAGTGATCTCAGAGCAGGAGGAGGTAATTATTTCTTCTCTTGAAAGCTTTGAACATTAGATATTTTGGCAGAAAGTAGAAACAATGTTCATGTGGAAGTAAGTTTCTTTATGTTGTCCAGTTTTTGTAAGATTTCTTAATGTCTGATGTTAGCATGCTTGTTCTAGAATCCTGTTGTTCTAGCTAATGTTGTCTTGCTCCCTCGTCCTGACTTTAGCCTGGGAATTGGGATGAAAAAAATATAATAGTGTCGTATTTTTCAGCTCTGGATGAATATTGATTGAAATTACCATTATGCATATTCAATAATTGTAGGTCTTAACCTACTTGGATATGCATTTGTTCTCATTGCATCCGCATTCGAGTTTAGGCATTTTAATGTTTGGGCTTCCTTGTTTTTTTTGTCCTAGTTAACATATTTATATGCTTACTATTATACTCTGTGCTCTTTTGCTCTCTAATACAGAATTTTCCATCTTCCGAGAGTATTCTGATGATATAAGATGCTTATAACCAAGCAAGTTTGATCAACATGTATAGTTAGCGAGCATAAAAAGTTGGAATCAAGATTGTATTCTTTATAGGTGCAGGAAAAGGTTAACTTTAATCAAAACCTTGAAGACAAAAATGATTATGTCTTATCATGATGCAAGGATATAGACAAAGCAAAAGACGCAATACTGAGATCTGAGTGAAGTAATCAACAATTTTTGTAAAATTATTGGCATCTTTAGAATTTCTCTGCCCTGCAATACTACTTTAAAATGAATGATTGTTTGATCAGCACTTCCACTTGCAATTTGTTTAGGCTATGGAGCTTTTATTTTGGATTAATTAAGCTTTCATGCTGCGATTTTTATCCTCTTACTTTGAAGTATGTGGAGAATACTGAGTTCTAAAATGCCCCAGCTAAGAATTGGATTCTTAAACGAGCCCGCTTTATTTATCCATTGCTACGAATGATTTTTCAACTAATCCCAATGTAAAGCCTCTTAATCTGCTATAATATTCTTGATTAGGGGAAAATATCATTGATATAATTCAGTTGAGTGTCTCATCGTTGCACAAAACTCTTCTTAATCTTGCATGTTAGCAGATGTTTAAGGCTTTAAGCATCATATCATAGCATCTTGGCTGCTTCTCTTTTCAGCATGAGCAGCCAAATCTCATATGGGGAAAACCAAGACAATCTCCATTAGGATTCCAGGAGGTATGGATTTCCTTCAACACATTACCATTTGGAATGCAATAACTTATCAAAATTTTTCATTGGATGCTCTGAATAATTTTTTCTTTGCGATGAGTCTTCACTATTACTTTTGTCAATTATCCCTCGGAGTTTTAATTTTACCTTTTTTTATTATATAATACAACTTTCTAGTCAAGCTATTATGCACTGCATGAGGGGCAAACACAGGTTCTGTTGTCAATTGTAATTTGGAGGCCAGCTTAAAACAAATTCAAAAAGAGTTCTGAGCAAAAGTGTAGGATATGCCGTGTTGAGCATGGACCAAGTTATGAGCAAATGCTTTGTTTCTACTAGTGCTGCATACTCCCTTTTTTTGAAGACCGGTTGTTGTTACTCTACTAGTGAATGCCCGTGCCTACGACACGGATATTTAGGATTTCTTTCAAAAAATTTCGGCAGAACCTCCCCTATATCGAGGGCTAAATAAGACAATTCGACAACATTCCTCAAATATAAAAATTAAATCACAGTATAAAAGGGGTGAACATTGTCCCCGGGGTAAACCTTGTCCCCCACAAATCACACAAACCTAGTGGGATGCCCGTGCCCCTGGCATAGTTTAAATTTATTCATGTTTTTCAGTTATGTGACTTGACACGGGCATCCATCAACCAAGCTCCCAAAAAAGTACATTTATATGTTTAGGTTACCAATGGCACCAACAAAAAAATCTACATGGCAATACAAATAACAGTGACAGACTCACCGGAGCTTTTGGAAAATACACCCACGTATCAAAGACAGTTATGGAGCTCTTGGAATAAAAGTTGGGATCTATTAATCCAGCAATCTCAAGTATGAGCATGCAATAGCACTCTCATAAAATAAAGGAGCATAAAAGAACAAAACTCATAAACCGCGCCCATAGCCACCTGACCACATAGTTGCCTTCTTTAACCCTAAACATACACCACTAAAGAATCTAATGGCACCCTGATACCATGCCCCAACTATCAGTTTAACTAGCAAAAGTTGCAGCATCACTCACTCAATCTAATTTGAAACACGTTTATATATCTTCAGACAACAAACAGTGTTCATTCCGATTCGATGCAATGTAGAGACGAAGAAGCAAGTAGTAGTAATATTTACAAAAAGGAATAGAAAAGCACATCTGCCTGATTTCTGTATTCTACCGTTTTCTTCAAGCATATCAGAAAGCCAAACAGCAGACAAAATTTTGCCGCACTAAGAGCTATGTAGCTAACACTTACACAACATGGAATGGCAGCCAAACCTCCATCAAATCATTATTCGCAGAGAACCCTGTCTAACTCATCCTTGTCATTGCAAACCACCATCCTGCAACATGATACAGAAACCTGATATGAGATAGTTCCCTGTATAAAAAAAGAAATAAAGCAATCTAGGATCTCAGCAGAGCTAGTCTTACTTAGAAAACCTATACTATAACCTTATGCGTTTTGGCAGTTATAAACAAATGCCTCTCTCTCTCTCTCTCTCTCTCTCTCTCGCCCCGACGTTTTATAGGAATTAGTTGGAAGCTCTCTCCTCTCTCTCTCTCTCTCTCTCCCGAGTCCTGACTTCTTGACGTTTTTTGTTGTTCAAGAAGTTATGCTACTAAGTTAGCCATATTACAGTGCTTAATTGCATGCATATAGCTAATTAACCACAACTATGCATCATTTGAATCACTAATCTACATGCCTAATTAAGAAATATAAGCACCAAGAAACTAATTAAAACATATAGGTACCTTGCAGCGAAGTCTTTGAAGAGGGCCGGGGGCGATGGTCATGGCCACGGCGATCTAGCGACGTAAGATCGGGGGCGGTGGTCGATGCGGGGAAGAGGGCCGAAGGTCTAAAGGGATGAAGAGGGAGCGAAGGGATGTCTTTCGACGGTAGGAGCAGACGCCATCTTGCGAGACAAACTGAGCCGGAGTCGACGTTGGGCCGGCCGGGATCGTGAGGGAACAGAGGATCTTGTGTGGGAGGAGAGGGGGGCGGCGCGTAGTGGATGTCGGTGTGCTTGGCGGCAATGTCGATGTCGGCCGGAGTTGAGGTCGGGGAGGAGCGGTTGACGAAGAACGGCGCCGAAGGAGAGAGATCGCATTGAGGCAACCACGATCTCGATTTCCTCCACCTCTCTTCCTCTTTTGATCCACCGAGTAACACGTACGCGACCAGTAAGTATGGCTGACAACGGGTTGGGCGTGGCCGACGGCGTGGGGAGACAGAGAGTGAGAGAGGGACCAACGGCGTGGGGGAGGCAGAGAGTGAGAGAGGGGCCAACGGCGTGGGGTGAGGTCGACGGCGTGGGGAGCCAAAGAGTAGAGAGGGGCTGACGGCGTGGGGAGACAGAGAGTGAGAGAGAGGCCGACGGCGTGGGGAGACAGAGAGTGAGAGAGGGAGATGGGGGATGGGCGGAGCCGGAAGTTGCCGCGATGACCGACGGAGAGGAGGGAGAGGAAGAAAGGGGCGACGGGCCTGGCGGTATCGGAAGTCCCAGATGGCGATGCGACACTGGCGGTCCCCAACGGCCAGGCGGAGGTGGGAGTTGGAAGGGACTCATCGTGGGCGAAAAGATCGTGGGAGAGGGGCTGGGGAGCCCCTCTCGACGGTGTGGGGAACAGAGAGGTCGATGGTGTGGGGCGAGGTCGATGGTGTGGGGAACTCTTCTCGACGGCGTGGCCGACGGGTTGGGCGTGGTCAACGGTGTGGGGCGAGGTCGACAGCGTGGGGAACAGAGAGGGAGAGGGGGATGGGGAACAGAGAGGTCGACGGCGTGGGGAGCTCCTCTTGATGGCGTGGCCGACGGGTTGGGCATGATCGATGGCGTGGCCGACGGGTTGGGCGTGGTCGACGGCGTGAGGAACGGATAGGGAGAGAGTGGGATGGGGGGGAGAGAGTGGGGATGGGGGAGAGGTTATTCGGTCACATCCCGTCGCGCTCTCTCTCTCTCTCTCTCTCTCATGTTAGCTGAATTAGGTTTGGGGAAATGAGATTGGGTGGGAGTTTTTGGTGAGAACCAAGTTTTGGTTGGGAATCTCAAAGTTGATGATGGAATCACAGCCGTTAGATCTTTTTATAGACAAATCTGGACTGCTCTTTACATTTGATAGTTCAAGACATTTCAAAAACCGCTCTTCCTTATATAATAGATGGTCAATGTATAGCCATAACTGCAATCGAGCTTGAACCAAATAGTTGAATGGATACATGTATCGTTGTTAGACATTCTTTTGTGGAACACTACCCTAACATAATAACATTTACAACCAACTTTGCCAGTTTCAATCTGGCAATTATTCTCCATGCAATCTTAGGTCATCCTGTGTCATACTGGAACCTTAGGCACAAATTTTGGTGACATTTCCTTTCTATGTAACCTCAAATTTTTTTAGCATGAGCAACATACCATATTAATTTGGTATCCACTGCTTTAGTGTAGCTCCTAAAATAACCTTTACATAACACCCACTGCTGCATTTGCATCCCAACTGCGTTCCTATGTCCTCTTTTTTAAGCATATGATGTTACATAATTTTCTGTGGTTTCCCGAGATATCCTTTCACCGCATAATAGGCTGAAACATCTTTGCACATAATCTATTTCTCCTTTAGTTCTATGAAGGATGCATTTTAGTTCCTTGATCCAATGGACTAAATAGATGAGAGTTGGGATACCAGGCATATGATTCAGCTTTTGCTGAGAGGGACTATCTTGCTTCAGTCAAGAAATCAGAATATGAAGCCATTAAATCCCAGTGGCAGGTCTGTGACTGCTTGACTAATTGTGCTTTACTACTGCAACCAGTTCATAATACTGAGCTATCATGTAGAGGTTCTGTGCATATTATGCTTCAAAAAATATGTAGCTCATCACTTAATTTCATTATCTCTAACATTAAGTACAATTTCGACCTTGTCAGGTATTAATGGTTACTCCACATTGGATTTTACATGCTATGTGACATGTTAAAGTTTGAGGATGATATGTAGGGTTGCTGATATCCTTGTTCTGCACCTGCTAGTGTTGGGAGATGATTGCTGAATTAGTACTAGCATTTATGTCCATATATAAGGTCGATTTAAAGTTAAGAGTATGCAAGGCTTTTTATATTGGATTATGGATTTGCATTTCACTTTATGTTGCTCTTTGCTTCTATTTAAGTGCTGACAGGTAGTTTGAAGGAATATCTCTAGTTATCAGCATGCATGTGTCTATCAGCCTGCAGTGTATCGTTTATCTAAATCGTTACTATATTTGATATTTCACCTACCAACATTGCCTGAGGTGACACAAATTGGTATGCATCTGTAAAAGTTGTTGTTAGTTTTTATTCCTCTTGAAAATTTTGAAACATAATTTCATGGAAGCAAGTATGATTGAGGCTGTAGAAGCGTTATTCGTTGAAACAAATATGATTGGAATTTAAAATGCTTAACATGTATGCTTTGCTTTGATGATCAACTAGGTCATTTGCTTGACACAGTTTACAATTCAACTGATATGAGCTCCTATTACTGCTGTTGGTTTTATTGTGAACGCCTAATGTTACATTGGCTTTCAGGGTATGAGCGATCTCCTATCACCAATTTTGTTTGTGATGGAGGATGAAACTGAATCATTTTGGTGTTTTGTTGCTCTGATGGAACGACTCGGTCCCAATTTTAACCGTGACCAAACCGGCATGCACTCTCAGCTTTTTGCATTGTCTAAGGTAAAGAACCAGCATTTACCTTCAAAGATGTACATGCTGATGCATTCTTTTGATTATGATTATCTTAATTTACACTGGTTTGCTATTATATGAGTCGCTGAAAATGTTTTATACACTCCACCATGTTTTGGCTTAAGAATGACAGATAATAGAATTGTGTTGATAATACATATTTCTATATCGTTACATTATTTGACCTCTAAATCTAGGTTTGAATTGTAAAAATTTGGGTTACCATAGTTGTTAGGTTTTTAGTTGTCATTACATGTAGGTACAATTTTATTATCATTATTCGAGTCTCAAGCGAAAACATGTCTAAGTGGACTGGAAATGAATCCCTCCAAATCCACAATCAAATTTTCCAAGGTTCTCTCAAAACAAAGATGCATTGCTATTTGTGGAATCCTAAAGGTGGGTGTGGCTAAGGGCAGTTGGAGGTACCTAGGGGCTCCGATTAGTGAGAAAAAATTAAGAGCTGCTGATTTTGCCCCGATGGTGGAGAAGATGGTGAACAGGGTTCTGAAGTGGCAAGGGAAGACCTTATCGGAAGCTGGAAGAGTTACTTTGTTGAAGTCCGTCATACAGAGTATACCAGTGTTTGCGATGTTCACTTCTGACGTCCCAGTTAAGGTTATTTGGCAGATGGAACAGGTTTGTAGATCCTTTCTTTGGCAAGGAAGAAGATCGGGTTGCAGTGTAGTTGGTTGGAATGAAGTTTGTAAGCCAAAAGAGCAGGGAGGGCTTGGACTCAAAGATTTCTCGCTGTGGCAAAGAGCATTAAAAATGAAGAGAGCGGCGGTTTTCCTGGGAAAAGAAGAGAGTATCTGGACAAAAACTGCAGCTGCGAAATATGGTTGGAAGGGGGTCCTTCCATCGTGTGCTAGCAACAAAGGCTCAGCTCACTGGAGAACAGTCTGCAGGGCAGTAGATGATCTTAGGCTGGGTTTGCGTTGGACCCCAGGACAACAGAGCAAGGTGAGTGTAATGAGGGACTACTGGGTGCTAGATGAAGCTTTGGCTGTTAAACCAACTCTTTGCTGGGGAGATAGAATAGAGCACTTGGTGGTTGGTGATCTTCTGAATCGCCACGGATGGAATTCTACCTTACTGAAGGAGCTCTTTCATCAGGACATAGTACAAGCTATAGTTGCTTTGCCGGTACCAAGGAACCAGGTGGATGAGGCTAGGTGGGAATATAATGGGACTGGTAGGGTGACGGTATCCTCTGCTTATAACCTGCTCTCCCAGAGGTTCAGAACTAACTGGTTTTGCAAGGAGACGATTAATTGGAAAAATCTTTGGAGATTACCTGTTGGACCAAGAGTTAAGCAGTTCTTGTGGAAGGCTCTTAAGGGTAGGTTGCCTGTTCGTGAGGCCTTATGGAGGTTCTGTTATGGCACTGATCGTGGTTGTCCTAAGTGCGGTGCAAGCGCTGAGACGGTGGAGCATGTGTCATTTGAATGCCAGTATACCATGGAAGTGGTAGACACTCTCCTGCTTGCTTTAGGAGTTGGTAGCTGTGCTTGGGGACCTGAACATTTGATAGGTACTATTGATCGTTCATCGAGCCAACCGGGAATCCTCAAACTGAAAGCTTACTTGGGTTATGGGTTATGGATAGCTTGGAAGGATCGTAATAGTAGAGTTTTTGAGGGTGTGGGAGAAACGCCTGGAGTCTTGGCTCAGAGAGCCAAAAGACTGGCAGAGGAATACCTTAGGTGCAAGGTGCTGAACAGAATGGAGAGAGCAGGGAGAACTTTAAAGGACATGTGGATCTACAAAGTTGATGCCTCACGGGACCCTGATACAGGTGTTGCTGCTGCTGCGGTGGTAGAGCTTGATGAGAAGGAGTACTGCTGGGCTAGAGGAGAAGTAATATCGGCGAGGAATGTGGTTGAAGCAGAGGCTTTAGCTATTCTTAGAGCTCTGTTGTGGGCTGCTGAAAGGAACAGACGAAGGATTGTTATTGAGTCTGATGCCTTGGATGTGGTAGAGGTGATCAATGGAGACAAAAGCTGGCC
Organism: Narthecium ossifragum; assembly: GCA_963920575.1. Taxonomy (NCBI): domain Eukaryota; kingdom Viridiplantae; phylum Streptophyta; class Magnoliopsida; order Dioscoreales; family Nartheciaceae; genus Narthecium; species Narthecium ossifragum. The sequence continues at coordinate 3,764,212 of OY986972.1, forward strand.
CAGAGAGATGGAGCACGTGGCGAAGCAAGTTTGGAAGCTCATTCTTGGATTTGATTCTGTTATGGTTTTATTTGTTCCACGTTCATGCTATGTAATGGCGGATAGAGTGGCAAGGTGGTGCAGAGTCAACTGCACTGGGTTTGTTTGGCAGCAGGATGGGGATTAATCTCCCTGGCTAGGATGCTGTAAATAAACTTTAGCCCTTGGGCTCAATTCATCAAAAAAAAAGCGAAAACATGTGCCTGCACTCTTATCCTGCATAAATCACGTAGAATCCCAAGTATGCAGTTGCTGCGAACAAGAAAGTTTAGTGCAAACATTACACTCGATTGAGACCTCTTGATGGAACATACCAAGAATACTTTGTTGCTGGTTTTCGTGATTTCTCATTTTCTCTATTTCTTCCATGTTCTCATTCTATTAGCAAATAAGATTGCTGCAAGAAAAAATTTAAGCAGTTAAATTAAATTAGTGTTGGTTGGTCTTTACCAGGAACCCCGACCATACCCATGCGTTGTGGGATTGCTTACCCGGCTACCCGACTCAGCCCCGCCCTCCAGGCGCAGGCATCTTGTCCCATGTTAGACCCAGCGGGCCTCACAATCCACCCCTTGGAGGCCCAGCGTCCTCGCTGGCACAATTTCCAGCTGGGAACCGGCTCTGATACCATACTGTAACGCCCTGACCCTCCACTGGGCCCCGCTCCCCGACACAATATTATCCGCTTTTGGCTCACCGCAGAAAACTGGGAAGTTTTCCCAGATTTCTGCGGTGAGCCAAAAGCGGACAATATTGTGTCGGGGAACAGCGCCGCTGGGCAGATCCTGGTCGGACAGGGAGCCCGCGGGCCGGGGCGTTACAAATAGCGTCCTGCAAAACGTTACGAAAAACCAAGCAATTATTAGTATGATGTAAGCCATGACTTTGAGTAGGACTTGTATGAGTGACTTGTTTGAGCAAATCAAGGACTATTCCTCTATATAAGGAGTAGGCCGGCCAAGGTGCTGGGCATCTAGGCTTTGGCTTTGGGTTGGGTTCTCTTTATAATTGAGTGATTGTAACCAAGGGTTTGGGAAAGGGAGTTGAGAGCTTCTTTGTAACAATTGTGTCAATAAAGAGAGTGGGCGAATCCTTGGCCTAGATCGTGTCTTCTTGTGTGATTGGCGTGTGAAGAAGACGAGGGAGAGCTGGTCAAGAGGAGTCTTGACGCCATCATCGGAAAAATTAGTGAGAAAATTTTGTTCCCTTATTTTCCCGGTGACACGGGGACGGGGACGTTGGGGTGGGGGTGGGGGGTGTCTCCGGGTTACGCAGCGGATAAATTTTTCAAAAGTTTAGAGTTACCCGATGCCGACGCCAAGAACCCTCCGCTCCTTGCTCCACGCGTTGGGCGCTCCTTGCCCACTTCAAGACCCACGCTTTGAAGATGATTGGTGCAGCAAAGTCCGTCCTTGACCAGCCTTCTACGGCGTCTTCTTCTCCTTCTTGCACAAAGGCACACCAAGGAACAAGAACACACGATCTATGGCAAAGGAATGGCCCTCTTCCTTTATTGATCCAACGATCTTTACAAGAGAATCCCTCACAACTCTCTCTCCCTCCAAGGTACAAAGATCTCTCAATAAGGAACCTCCCAAACCCTAGCCAAGGCCTAGATGTCCCAACACCTTGGCCGACCTACTCCTTATATAGAGGAATAGTCCTTGGCTTGCTCCAACAAGCCACCCCTAAGAAGTCCTACTCAAAGTCCTGACTTACATCCATATCTAGGCAATGGATAAGCACAACACTACGTTTCCAAATATAGCTGGACACTATCTTGAGTTTAACTTGCTTAAAGATAACCATGACCACAACTTGACTCAAAATAGGACTCCTTTCTATTCGTCCGCGTGAACAGCAACTTTCCCTATGCCAAACTTCATATTCACCGTGTCATCACCTATTCCAAGTCGAATGCATGCGAGACATTTGAATTTGCTCGGCTGGATCGTCCTCCAAGGCCTATCCTCTCCGCCTGGCACGCCGCCCCCTAATCCGACTCGGAGTCGCGCGTCATCTTCAAATTCTTCCGTGCCAAAACAGTTTCTGACCGCGTCATCAGTCTTGGAGCTTCCATCCCAAGTGGAATTAGGTGATTAGCCCGCGTGATTTGCTCTCTAGCACTTATCGCATCAGTCTAGGCAAGCCAAGTCCTAGTCCGACTAGGACTGGGCATCCTGAGCGCATCGCGCACGCGCTGCGCGCGCTCTCTCGCGTGCTGCACGCGCGCTCGACCCGCGCGCCCATCTTGGTCGCCTTGGCGCGTGTCCCGCTCCCCTGACTTGCTCCCGCGCGCGTCATGCTCTGCTGGGCTCGCGGCGCACCGCGTCCTGGCCCGCTGTCTTCCTCCTTGGCCCGGTCCACCGCGCCATGCTCATAATCCATCGTGTCATCTTTGGGGAAATGTCGTCTAGCCTCCTTCAAGGAGTTTTGCTTGTGTGATCATGGTGTTTCCATGCTGCCTATGGCTTGGTGTGCTGCACCGCGCCATGGCCTAGGCCGTGGCCCGTGTCAACTCCGGCTGACGCGCGCCATGGCCCATGTCAGGACTCAAGGCCCTGACAGTTTAGTAGGGTGTAGATAGATAGAAGGTAAAGGTAGTTTTGTCTTTATCCCTCTATAGTGGTATTAAAAGACTGAAGAACTTCTATAGGGACCAAATGACAAGTTGGTAAACTATTTGACAAATCACCCTAGCCGGCGGAATGTCATGCACGTTTCCAGGCATCACAGTCAATTTGTGTTCCTGCGACGACGGTAACATGCACCAGCACCATCTGGAAAAATGATTGGTATTTCCAATGGAATATATATAGCATTAGGAACATGCCACGTAGGAGAGTTCAAGTTATCTAATCTAATCTCTTCTTGTGACGAGATTAGATCTCGACTCCAAAAGTCCTCCACCCTCTCCTCGATCCATGCATGTAGGTCAACTTGCTCTCCTCTTGAATCAGACTTCGTATTTCCATCCAAAACTCTGAGAGCGAGAGAAGAGGGCAGCTATCGGTCGAGTTCTGTTCTTTGCTACTCCGCTTTGATCTTGCTTGCTTAATCCTCTGCTTCTTCTTTCTAATGTCTGTCTCTTTCCCAAAGATCAAACTTCAACTTGCTCTCCTCTTGAATCAAACTTCATCTTTCCATCCAAAACAAACACTGACCAAGGAACGAGAGAGAACAGGGCAGCAGCTATTGCGCGAGCTCTGTGCTTTCCTACTATTCATCCTCTTTCATCTATCTATTGCTTACTGTTAATCCTCTTCTTCTTCTTCTCTCTCTCTCTCTAGATCTCTTGAATCAAATTTTCTTCATCTTGCTCTCTTGAATCACACTTCATGTTTCCATCTAAAACAAACACAGACGAAGGAACGAGAGAGAACAGGGCAGCTATCTATCGAGCTCTTCTGTGCTTTCCTACTACTCCTGCCTCTTTAATCTATCTATTGCTTGCTTTTAATTCTCTTCTTCTTCTTCTTGTCCCTCTCTAGATCTCTTGAATCAAATTTTCTTCTTCTTTCTCCATCTCTTGAATCAAACTTTCTTCATCTCTCCAATATCCAAACCACTGACGAACGAGAGAACAGGGCAGATTTCGTGCTCTGAGCTTTCCTACGTACTCAGGCCTCCCTCTTTGATCTATCGATTGCTTGCTCATCAATCTTAATCTCTTCTCTCTCTTTCCCAAACAACAAATATGGCCGTGGAACTAGCCATCGGCTACATCAAAAATTCGATTATCTTAATCGCATGGAGTCCAAATCAAGCTTGACATCAAACTAAATGATAAACATAGGTTCAATCAAGCTTAAATTTTTTGTTTCAATTGATAAAAATTCAAGCCCTCCAACCGGAAAAAAAGGATTAATTGGCGTATGGTCGAAAATTAGGTAATTAATCAACGTATGGTCCACTAAATATTTTTTAAGGTGTTTAGTGACTTTAGTCCAAAAACAGGCATGTTATGGTTAGTTTTATTTTTTTCATGACCAAATGCTCTCCTAACTATATCAAATCTAATCTAATTAGGTTGGAGAGGAAGCGCGGAGAATCGGACGGCCGTGGATGCTCTGTCCTTGATCAACGGCGAGGAGGTTTTGACAATCATCGGCGCTTATGGAAGAGGGGTCGTGGGTGGCTAGATCGAGGTGATGGGCGACGGATCTGGCGAGGTCGGCGACGGTGGTGAAAAGGAGAAAAATGAAAAAGAGAAAAGTGGAGGAGAGGTCTGTTAGAGGTGTGCCTCAGCCATCCTCAGCCGTTACGTTGCTAGATCCGAAGGTGTATAGAGTAGAAAAAAGAGGAGAGAAAAATGAAAAAGAGAAAAGTGGAGAAGAGGTATGCTGGAGGTGTGCCTCAACAGTCCTCAGCTGCTGCGGTGCTGGATCCGATGGTCCCCCACCGTCCCCAGCCGCTGCAGTGCTGAATTCAGAGATGTAAAGAGTAGAAAAGAGAGGAGAGAAAATGTAAAAGAGAAAAATAAAACAAAGGAAAGTGTTGCCCCTCATCGCGACCGAGTTGTACGCTTTCTTCTCGAATTTGATTGATTGATTGATTGATTGATTGATTGATTGTGCTTCGTTGATCTCCTCGAGGATGTTTGTAAGACCTCTAAAATAAGTCAGTTCCAGAGTTAATTAGCTCAAACCAAATCCGGATCAGACATGCACTGGTGGAATCAAAATGAACTAACAACTTGCCAAGTACGTACCCAAACAATTAATGACACTAAAGCATATTAATTCTGCCCGTTAATTTAGATCGGTGACTATTGAGATGGTTTTTGGATGCAAAAAAAAACTCCAATATGATATAATGCACTTGTTACAATGGTTGGTATAAATTTAAGAAGTTTGGGTCTTTTACAAGTCTGATTAATAAAAGATTGGTGACAGCAGCATATATGTACTTGTTAACTATTTGCCATACAACGAAGCATGAGCTCTACAGCTTGCATTCATTCACAAAACTCAATATTCATATGTGCATTATTACATTGTGGCCGGCCGGAGGTCATGTATGTTTTCAGGTATCACAAAACTTAATTTGTTCCTGATACGCTAACTTGCACCCCCAGGAGAAACGATGGTATTTCCAACGGATAATTGGTGATAACCTCATATTAGAGAAATTATCGGTAAAAACCCCACCAGTCTCGTATTTAAGATTAAAATCCCATTGTGGTGGTATTAATGAACTAAAAGTCTGAAATGCCCTTATAGTTGACGTGCGGTGGAGGGTCGCCGGAGTTGGGATCCGGCGATCAAAGGGTTGATCGGCTTTGGGGAAGGAGGAGAAAGCGGCCGGATCCAAGAGGGAGGAGGAACTCATATGGGCTCCCGATGTGAACGGAGGTCGGAAAGGACGAGCGGCGTTGGTTTCCAGTGAAAACTGGGCCTCGGGGACGGGACGTGGGAGGCAGTGGATGGGGACGACGGATGTGCCCGGCAACGGAGGGTGTCGCACCCCGACCCGCGAAAGCCCAACCGGACCGGGCGACGCGAACCGGAACCTAACGAAACGCGGAAAACAAAGCTGGCGAGGGTTCCCTCTAACCTATTGGTCTCCCTAACAATTCACCAAAGCACCCTCAATTTAAAAACAATAATTTAATAAGCCTCGAACCACAGATTACAAACCCAAGTGAATTTAATATACATATCCTCGGAGAGGGAGAGATCCAAATACAACATTACTCCCGTTGGAGACTATCTAACATAGGTATAAAAGCAGTAAAGATCGCCACCTCTCAAAGTCCACCGGGCGCCGCCGCACCGCCGACCAACTGCCCGGTAGGGGCCACAGAAGAAGTATTGACGCCTGCACCTGCAAAACGCAGCCCGGGTAGGAGTGAGCACTAAGCTCAGTAGGGTTCTACACTACGACACACAGAAGGAAGAGGGAAACGCAACAGTGTCGCCCTCAAGTAGAACCTGGGTGTATACAGGGGTCCCATAACCCCACCGCGTGCCCCTGAGGCCCACGATCATGGTCTTTCAGCCGGGCTGGTCACATGTCAGGTCACACTCAGTAGCAGGAAACAACACTGTTGACTCTCAACAGGACACAGAACACTGTTTGGTGGAAGAGACACCACTGAGTAGGCAACTCCTCTACTCAAGAGTTTAAGAACACCGGACACCGGCTACACCTCAGATCCGACTCGAGGCTGACACGACCTCTACAATCATCAAGCAGCAAGTGCACCAGTCATCTAGGCCTATCATCAAGTTTGATTGGGCACTACAATTCAAACCAGGTCCAAACTACCCAACCCCGGTCCTAGGGCTAAGTTCGAGCTTCCAGCCTCGGGACGGCGACCCACAGATCACCCACGCCCTAACCAATGCAACTAATGCACAAAACAACAATGCATGCTATGACATACACAAACAGGAGATAGTCATGCAACAGTATGATAAGGCATCATATAAGTCAACCGGATCGTTGCAGCGGTACTACCAACCGCTGCCAACCGATCCGCAGCGGGTCCCGGCATTATGACGGTACCGCGACCGTCAACCGCGGACTCCTGCGACGGGAAGCAACCCCGAAAACCGCTCATGAACAGTAAAATATAATATTATAATCCGGCATATAATATTATACTTAAAACACCAAAAGTTCTCTACTAGAGGCTATTTGACCCCGTCGATCGGAGGTCCAAACGACGTCGGATTCGAGATCCAACTTAGCCACCAGTAGATCTACATACCAGGATCAACATATCCAAAATGCATAATCATCCAACGGTTGGATTAACGGAAAAACACTAATCCAAACAGCTAATCAAACTAACTTACCAATTAATTGCTGCAATACAGCCCTCCAGTAATCAACTCATAACTAATCGTACAAAAATCAGATAATTATGAAATCACTTGGGTTAGAGAGTAGATTCAAAGATCTATAACTCTTATGTTCATCACAACCCAATATCATGTACGTACCGGCCGGAAAACTCGCCGCAAGCCGGCTGTTCTTCAAGAACAACAGAAACCGGAAAATCCGAGATTAATCATGCATAAATTCTACAACACCAAGATCAACAAGATCCAACGGCTAGATAAGGAGAAACCCACTAAAGAACACTTGTAGGTAGATGAACCTACCGAAGAACGCTAAACCCAGTTGATCCCCGCAAACCAGACTCCAACAACACTCCAAACCACACCAGGGGCCTTCCTCTCGTTGCCACGGATCCAACAAGCCTTAGAACACCCAAAATGATGGCCGAAGGAGGAAGAAAGGAAGAACGGAAGGTGGCTGCCGGAAAAACAGGGGAAGAGAACCGTCGGGGGAGAAGAAAAGAGGAAGGAAGAAGGAGGAGAAAAGGAGGAAAGGGGGAGGGGACAGCCGGAAAAGAGGGGAGAAAGGTGAAGGAGGGGAGGGAAAGTCCTCCCCTTCTGACAAGAGAGAGCGACGACCAATGGCGGCAGTCCTCGCGAAGCAGAAAAAGCCACCGACGCGAGTCCGATCGATCGCTCCAAGGAGCGATCGATCGCTCGCGGAAGTCCGGATCGATCCAACACCAAGTCGGATCGATCCGAGACAGGCTGGATCGATCCATAACACTTGGATCATTCCGAACGGGCCAAAAACCCACGCACGAGTCCGATCGATCGCTCCTAGAAGCGATCGATAGCTCAAGGGCCGTAAGCTGCCCGAAAGCAAGCTTCAGCGCGCCCGAGCTGCGATCTTCCGATCCCGGGTCCACCTAACCATTCTAATCAAGCACTAACACAAACAAGGCCTGTGTGTGCACACGCGGGTGTGAAACAAATCAACAAGGCGCAATTTACCAAATTTCCATTGCGATCTACAACGAGCCACAGGGGTAGAGGGACAGGTCCTCACAGAGGGTTTGGGTGGAGTTCGTCGGTGTCGATGGAGAAGGTGTTGGAGGCGGAGTAGGTTGGAAAGCGGTCGGGAGTGAGGAGTAGAGGAGCAGGGGAGACGCCGAGCAGTTGCCAGATCTGGTCGGAGGATGGCCGGAGACGGGTCAGAAGGACCTCCAATATCCGGATCTGGGGCCGGATAGGGACGAAGAGGCAGGAGGCGGCGGTGTGCAGTGGGGGCGGTGCCAGAGCTGATGGAGAAGACGAGCTGCTCGTCGAGGGTGGCGGTGGATCGTCGAATCGGGCCGGGGTATGGTCGGAGAAAGGTCATAGGGTGATGGGGACGTCGGATCTGGTGCTGGATGGCGTTGGAGACGTCGGAAGCGGCGGCGTTGGGTGGAGGCGGCGCTGGATACGACAGAGGAGAGAAGCTCACCGAGGAAGCAGGGCAGGAGGACGCTGGATCGACAGAAGAAAGCCGGGAAGGCGTCGATGGCTAGAGGAGAGAAGCTCGCCGAGGAAGGAAGCCGGGACGGCGTCGTGGCGTCGTCAGGGAAGGAGGAACCTTCGGGGGCTGCCGGAGACGCGACGGGATCGGCAGACGAGCCGTGGGCCGGCCGGAGGAGAGAGGAGATCGGCGGGAAGGGGGTGGTCGCCGGAGGGGGTGGCCGACGGAGCAGGTGAGGTTTGTTTTGCCGGAGGAGAGAAGAGAGAGAGGAGAGAAGAGAGGGCTGGAATAAAAAAGGAAAATATGACAAGGGTATTATTGTCTTTTTGAGGTGATTTGGGGTTATTCATCTAAAAAAGATGAGTACATGGATTTTGACAAGGGCCATGGGGTCTTGGATAAGGAGGGGGCTAGATTTGGGGATTTGGGCTCCCGATGTGGATGGAGGTCGGGAAGCGACGGCAACGGCGACACCTAGGGGTTTGTTGCCTCTTTGATCGGGGAAGACGAAGTGAGCTCGTTTTCATTTTCGGTCATTGGGTTATTAATGTTTAAAATTAGGGAAAATCTTGAAAATTAGGGAAAAATCAGGGGAAAATAATGGAAAATGCATAAACGATGAAAATGAATTTAAAAAGATGAAAACGCATTTAAACGGATGAAAATGAACTAAAAAAAACATGAAAATACAGGAAAGATGAAAATGAATTTAGAAAGATGAAAATGAATTAAAAAAGATGAAAATGAATTTAGAAAGATGAAAATGAATTTAGAAAGATGAAAATGAATTTAAAAAGATGAAAATGCAGGAAAGATGAAAATGAATTTAGAAAAATGCTAATGTATTTAAAAAGATGAAAATGAATTTAGAAATATGAAAATGCAGGAAAGATGAAAATGCATTTTGAAAGATGAAAATGAATTTAAAAAGATGAAATGAATTTAAAAAGATGAAAATGCGGGAAAAATGAAAATGAATTTAAAAAGATGAAAATAGAGTTAAAAAGATAAAAATGCATTTTTGTCAATTTTTCAAATTTTATGTACAATTTTGATGCGTAAATTGTATTTTGATCAAAAAATTTCACGGCTCTATAGCTCTTGGCTCAAATTTGGGTTCAAATCTGGATTGCCGGATCTGGGCCTGATCGGATTAACCTTCCATATCACGTCAGAACCAATATGGTGGAGTATATCGAGTCTGATCGGATTTGTTCTGGCTAGAGTGCTTGGATCAACTCAAATCTTGATCGGAAGGCTGAGATCTATTCGATCCGGATCGAGTGGTTGAAGATGGTAGAAGGTTGGTCGGACAGTGGGGAATTGCCGGAGGCCGATCGCCGGCAAGGAGGGACGTCCGGTCGTCGGCGTCAGTGGGGATGTGATCGTGATGGCATGAGGACTTGATCCCCTGAGTTAAATCGCCGGTGGTGCAGCCGTAGGCGATGGATCTAAGGTGGCGGCGCCGGCAGGTCTTGAAGGTAGGAAGGTGGACGTCATCGCCGAATCTGAGACAGAGATGAAGAAGAAGAGATCGGGAGGGTTAGGGGGTTCCGGATCTAACTATTGTGGAGAACGGCGAGGCCAGTGGCGGCGCCAGGTTGCAGCAGGGGAGCTTGAGGAGGTGGAGGCGAGGACAACGGAGGCGTCGGCGTCGGAGGCAGGAGCTCGGGGGTGGGGTTCGTGGGTGAGGACGATCGTCGGGGTCCTGGGCGACGCGGGACGAGGTCGGGGGGCGCCGGAGCTCGTTGACGGTCGCCGGAGAAGAGAGGGGAGAGAGGAGAGAGAAAAGCACGGGAGAAAAAGGGAAAAAAATATGAAAGGGCATTTTCATCTTTTTTGTGTGTTTTGGGCTTATTAACCAAAAAAGTGGGTAAGGGGTTTTTGACAAATAGCGTGGGGTGTTAGACAAAGAGCTGACGAGATTTGGAGTTTTGGACTAATACGCTCTCACAATGGTAGCCTATCCAGAGGAAAGAGCTCTCACAATGAGAGAGAGAATTGCATAGAAGTTGTTCCTGTTTTTGAATTTGTTATACTTTTGGTTCCTTGCTTGTCACTTCGCACTCCAGGCAAATGGAGTATCAGTGATTAGTGATGTGGGGCATGCAAACAAATGCCTAAAGCTAATAAAAATCAGAAAAATTCAACAAATCAACAATTAAAAAATGAGTGAGCTAATCAAATAGAAGCACTAGAGGCAAACATCAAGTCTATGTGTAGACAATATGCCTCAATGTGAAGAGAATGACTCAGATTGTTGAAAGCTGGGAAGCTTCCTTTGAATAGCCTTCACTCAAGATTTATCGTTGATGGGGCATAACTAGCCTCAAATATTATTCTGTAGCCATTAGATGTTAGGGATAAGAGATACAGATACCAGTTAATATACAACCAATACTATTTTAAATCAGATAAGAAGTTCTGAAAGATGTTAACAATTTTTATCCACCATTATTTGGAACTCAACTTCGTGAATGAGCTTATTTATTTGATGATCTAATCAAGAATCCACGCTGTTGGGTCTCTGAGTGCCGATATGATCAGAAAATCTGATGCAGAAGCTTGAGCCAAGATCAGATATGACAATCTGCTGCCAAAATTAGGTATGAAATTGTTCTAGAATTTGATTTGGGATTAGGATACAAAATTCTAGCACAAAAATCAGACTTGAAGCCTGATTTTGTCAATCAAAAAGTAAGCTGAAATGCTTTACGAGTAAAGACAATTGTAGCCCCTAGCATGATGCCTAATGCTCATGCCTAAAAAGATCTTGCACGAGTGAGCGAGATGAACCTCAAATTGGGACCCCTGCCTTCACTCGTCGAACAAGGTCGATCTCGCTCGAGCTGGCTCTTTGGTTTGGAGCATGCTCGAATTCAAATTTTGATTTGCTCGAGCCAAAATTAATCGCCACAACGTCTCTGACCAAGTATTCTCAAAGTTTGAGACAGCATACTTGTTAACTGTTTTCCATACATCGAAGCATGAGTTACAGCTTGCATCCATGCATTCTCAAAGAACTCAACATGATTAGTTTAAGCATCGGTACTCATGACATGAAGTTCATGTGCCAAGAGATCACTTGCTCCGTTGTTGCGGATTAAATAACGTGTTCCTGTCACAAATGACTCTAAATACATAAGAAATTTTACTAAATAAGTATAACACACCTTCAAACCTTACTGTTCATTCAGTAGTTGCCCTATGAATACCATAATACATGTTTAATGATTGCCTACCGAACAATGTAGTATAGTGTTTGGTGGGCAATCACCGAATTATACATCTCGGTGGTTGTCCACCGAGCATGTAATTTTCACATCAAGATCTTAAATTCTTAACTGATGACTTCTTACTTTTTGGGTTTTTAACAATTCCTTGTCAATTTGAACGTGCCCATTTTATAAATGTGAATTGGTGTTTTCTGCAAGATTTTAGTTGTAGGACAGATAGATCGGACGGTCCACAGCTGCTCAGCCCCCTTAAGACCCCCCCATCCACTGTGACCACTCTCTCCCGTGCCCTAGCCTCCCTCGCCCGCGCCGGCCTCCCTCGACCTCGCCCGTCCCCGTCCGCCCACGACCTCGCCCGTCCCCGTCCACCCGCCGACCAGCCTCTGTGATACGAGTCGATCCGACTCGACCAACTGGATCCGAACCCAAAAGAGGAACCAAACTGGTTCAGCCTCTTTCCTAATTTGACTTGGACTTCCCTAGTTCAAACTAGAGAATTTAATTAGGATTTATTATTATTCTTTATTTGAATCCTAGTTGATTGTTAGGAATTAATTAAGAGTCCCTTTGAGTTAGGAAGTTGAGTTGAGTCAGAAACCTTATTACTTGCTAATTAAGCAAGGGGGTTTTCTAGTGGATTAGGACTCTGTCAAGGTCTCTATAAAAGGACCTTAGTAGTTTTGTATTAGGTTATGAAAGCATGAGATGAATGATTAAAAATAGTTGATAGATTATCATAGGAGTAGAATATCATAGGAGTAGAGATAATATAGCTTCCATCAGATATCTACCATAGATCCACCTTCTTTCCCGTCGGTCATCTTCTCCGCAGCCGGCATCGCCTTCACCTTCAATTTCCTTCTCCCCGTCACTTTCTCTCTCCGCCACGTCAGCGACCCCATCGACACGTCACCGCCACGTCATCACTATTCATCATCTCCTTCCTCTATCCCGAAACCCTAGCCAAGCTTCACCGCCGTTCCCTCTCCGGCCACCCCCGTCGCCAACCAAGGCCACCATTCTCTTCCCCAAGCCCCCACGACTCCGGAAAACCCCTTCACCGCCCCGTTCGTCTTCTCCGGCATCTTCCCCGGCAAACACCACCTCCAAGCTCCGCCGCCATCAACCCAGATCCACCTCGATCTCACCCGAAAACCTCCCAGATCCTTCCTAAGCACCTCACGACCCTTTCCCGACTATCTTACCGACGTCCCAAGCCTCTGCCGAGCTACCCGTCGTCCCCGACGCCGGTTAACCCAAACCGCCGCCGACTACCTCTCCAGATCCCGTCGATCTAGCCACCCTCCGACCAATCCACTCCGGTGGATCTCTTCCCCATCACCCCGCGACCTTCCCTGCCACGATCCCGACCGCCGCCTCCGTCCCAACGCCGGCGATCCAATCCGGCGACTTCTCAACCATCGGATCCCCCAACCAACCCTTGACCAATTTGGCTCAACCAATTCTAACCTGATTCAACCTAACCAACTGACTCAGCCACATCCATCCAATTGGTCAACCTGATCCAGATCACTTCAGACTTGACCCAGTCAAGTCCCATCCAATCAGGCTTAGCCAGATCCGATCCAGCTAGCCAAATCAGCCAATTGGACTCAAATCAAGTCCGATAAGGCCGATTCTGATCGATTGGAGCAGTAGAGACCCATTACGAGAGGATCACGAGTATACCGCTCGTAACACTCTGGCACCGTATGCGAATGGAGGTTTTGCGGATTACACTATGGTTTGAAAGAAAAGGAGATGAAGGTGGAGAAGAAGGAGAGCTAGCTTGCTAAGAACCCTCATGTTCCATATCTCCTGTTTTGATTTGTTTTTTCAGTAGAGAGTGCTACATAGGAAGTCTGGATATGGTTTTATTGGGCTTTCTTGCAAGATTGATCTGTTGTGTTCTATGTTAGAAATAGCATAATCTGATATATCCAATGCTTTTCACCGCAGATTATGACTTGAGAATCCTCAGATAATCACAAAATGTAAGCATAATTTTCACCTGTCGTGCATTCTTGAATGGATGGAGAGAAGTTCTCTACATGTACATCAGTCCATTTGTATGCAATATTAATGTGCTTTAGTTTCTCTTGTTCTACTCGTTATTGTTAGGATGCACTCTTTCGACAGTGAAGGTAAAGGTTGTAGACCTGCTTAATTTACTCAGTTGAGCCCTGTTTAGGTTTCATTTGGTTTTTTTTGAGAAATTTGAATACAAAATCAAAGATGGGTTTAGCTAAGACAGATTTTCACATCCTTTATGTTATCAGGTTTTAGCAGCAGCAACAAAGACCATTAAAAAAAGGACTTCTTAGATTTCTGGTGCAGCGAAGGCAACACAGCAGCAACAACACTGATCCTCATGAAGCCTATTTCAAGCATCTTTTCTGCTTTGGAGTAGTTACCTGCCTCTCTTGATCACAAGACCATGAAACATAGCAGGTGAATTGTAAGCCTAAGTTGATTCTACATATTGTATTTAGGTAGAATTATGGAATGAAGGATGACAGTGAAAACAGTTGTACAAAAAGGGTGACTCTAAAAACTAGATTACACTAGTGCATGTGACCAACCTGTTTAATGCTGGTAGTAATTGCGTGTTAGTTGCTTTATTGTGTTCAAACAAATTGTATCAGGTATTCGACTGAACTCTTGTATGTGTTGATAAGTTGGATTTTGACATTTAAACAAAGTTTCAGGTATAGTCATGCTTGTGTTCAAACAAATGATTTTTTTTTTTTTTGATGAGATAAGCCAAATGGCTAAGTATTCACAAAAGAGAGCTACAGGACTATGAGCTCAATGAACCGTCAAACAAACCAGTTCCAGACTCGCATGACCAAGCAAAAACTGACCCCTTCCTACGACACGCTCGAGCAACACCATCGGCTCTCGCGTTACAATCTCTAGAGATATGAAGGAACAAAACAGAGTCGAAGAGAAGAACATGTAGCCAATTGTTCTTCGCAATACCTTCTAGATCGGGAGGCCAACCCCTCAAACCATTCAAAATACATACTGCTGAGAGAGAGTCAGACTCTGAAATCAGATTCTTGAGACCAAGGAACTTAGCTCGCTTCATAGCTTCCAACAAGGCTTCCATTTCTGCATGTAAAACAGAGCCTGCAACAATAGGACTTGCCCAAGCCCAAGCTTCCTTCCTGTCACTTGTAAGACCAACAATGCCTACCGCTGCAGAATTCGACGAAGGATCCACAGACGCATCCGTTTGAATTACCCAGGATCCATCCGGAGATGGTGGTCTAGACGCCTGCGCTGGCGAGCATTATTTCGTATGACCATGGAACTCGTTCGCCAATCTCATAATCCTGCAAGCAATGACATCAACCGAGTCGCCCTTCTCACCAAAAACTATGGCATTTCGATCTTTCCACATCTGCCAAATGCCATAAGCAAGGACTGTCTTGATTCTCTTGGAACCATTTCCAACTAAGGCACCAATGAATTCATCAAGGTTCCTTAGGGGAAGGCTTATATTCTCTTTTCTTGCAATTAAAGAGAAGACCTTGAAAATGAACTCACAACCAAAAATGGCATGCTCAACAGTTTCAGATTCCTTCCTGCATCTTGGGCACTCCCTATCTGAGGTAAGCCGCAACCGCCAAAGTGTATCACGAACGGGAAGCTTGCGGTGGAAGATCCTCCATAAGAAATGCCTGATTCTTGGGCCGGCTGGGAATCTCCAAATGCTCGACCACAGTTCATCTTCTTCAGTTCTGAAATGGGGAATGGTTTCTTGAATCTGCATCAAATAGGTAGATGCTGAGCCAACCCGGCCCGAACTGTGGAAGGGCCAGCGGCTGCAATCCCTGTGGCCAATACTCTGCTCTAGGATGAGATCAACCAGGGAAGGATGGAAAGAGTCTCTCAGAGCTTCAATGTCCCAAGTGCCATTGCTAACAAGAGCTTCAACTTCAAGGCAACCTAACCCATTATAGACGTTGAACATGGTTGGCCATTGAGCTAAAGGAATATTCGTGATCCAAGCATCACAAACAAGATTGAGCTCGCTATTAATGCCTGGCTTCCAAACAAGCCATTTCCTTAGAGAATCTGCAGCAAAACAAAAATTCTTCCAGTGATTAGAGACTAATCCAAATCCGCTGTTGAAAGGAAGATGTCCACGCAGCTGATACTTGGCAGTTGCTAGCTCATTCCAAATGTTGGTTCCTGGATCAAGAAAGGTGGCTGCTCGTTTGGCCTTGAGAGCGATTTGCCACGAACATAGATCCTTAACTCCCAAACCTCCTACCTCCTTTGGAGTACAGACATTCTTCCAGGCTAAGTTGCATAAACCAGACTTGCGATCTCTCCAAAGGAAATCCCTGCAAATGCAATCAATTTTCTTTATAACTCCCAACAGAACATGAGACGTAGTCATGACAAAAGTAGGAATTGCATACAAAACTGATTTCAAGAGGGTCAGTCTTCCTGGATCAGAGATGAGGTTTCCTTGCCATGAGAGCACCCGGCTAACGAGCTTATCCAGTAGCGGGGAGCAATCAGCCGCTGATAGCCTTCCTGCACAGAGTGGGGCTCCTAGGTACGTCCAAAGGCCTTTCGCCTCTGCAAGCCCATGGATGTAACACACGGTAGACTTCCTTTCATCTGAAACAGTAGGAGAGAAGCGCACACTTGATTTGGAAACGTTCATCTCCAAACCTGAGAGCAACTTGAACTTGAGCATGGAGTCCTTCACTTTTCTAGCTTCTAGGCAAGAGGCTTCGGAGAAGATAAGGGAATCGTCGGCGTAGAGGAGATGAGAAACAGAGAAGGAAGAGCCTCTGAAATGCAAGCCCTTGAGCCCAACCAGTGGGTTCTTCAAGATCCTGGAAAGAACTTCCTGCACCACAAGGAAAAGATAAGATGAACGGGGGTCTCCTTGTCTTATGCCGAATCTAGAGTTGAATTGGCCATGGATCTTTCCGTTCACAATAACAGAGAATCGCGGACTGGTAACACATGCCATGACTAGGGCAACCCATCTCAACCGGAAGCCCATAGCAATAAGGACCTTCTCTAAAAAACACCACCTCACCCGATCATATGCTGCCTTTAGATCAACCTTCAAAACCATTAAGCTATTGGACTTGGGAGCTATCCTCATGGAGTGAAAGACCTCTTTAGCTGGGACGATGTTGTCGTGTATACATCTGCCTGCGAGGAAAGCAGACTGCTCTGGTCCAATGAGACTGCAAAGAACAATCTTCATGCGCTTGGCAAGAATTATTGTGATCACCTTGTACCCCGTGTTACAGAGACTAATAGGCCTTTAGTCTTTCACCACTTGGGGAAACTTGCGTTTAGGAACTAAAGAGATAAAGGTTTCATTCCAGCTTGGAGGGAGTTGAGCTGTTCTGAAGAACTTTCTAATGATGTCGACAAAATCCCCACCAACTATGTCCCAGTGAGAGAGGAAGAACTCAACTGGGATGCCATCGGGACCAGGGCATTTGTTTTTGCCCACGCTTTGAAGAGCTGCTCTAATGTCGTCCTCTGTAACCTCCGAAACCAGAACAGAGTGAAGGTCTTCATTGAGAGAAGGTGGTTCGGGTAGTTCAAGGTTGAGTCTAGTGTTATCTCCAGTCCAAAGTTTAGAGAAGTAACTGACAAAGGTTGCACCAATAGTGTCCTGATCCCTGTTCAAACAAATGATGTTGTGATACTATGTAGTGGATATATCTGTTCTCTCTTCTCACCGTATGTGATTGAGTTCATTGAAACCAAACACATGTGCATGAAGTAACCTTAAGACATAGAAGACAAACTTTACAATATTAAACCTTTTTACATGCAGT
>OY986972.1:3781800-3845652 GCA_963920575.1 Narthecium ossifragum
TGCTCTATAAACTCCATGCTGAAAAATGATGTTCTATGTACAAACAACAATGCCATGCCTTTCTATGTATGATGCTCTATAAATTAATCAAGCTCAATCTCAAATAGTTCTTTATGTACAAACTTAGCGTCTAGGATAATATGTTATTGCATGCAATTGGTGAAGAAAACTACACAACCGTCGGAAATAAACTAATCAAGCAGTTGCACTCATATTATAGGTGCATAACCTTTATGCTTTCATGAGCTATATATCTAAACCAAAACAATCATAGAATGATTTCATGAGCTATATATCTAAACCAAAACAATCAGTGAGACTAAAATTCTAGTAAAAGAGAATTTAATGTAGACTCTCAGAATATTTGCTCTAGAACAATCATCTCACTGAGAGGAAAAAAACAGATATATCACAACTTTAATGAAATGAGAACAATCAATGGGCTTCACATTATTCAAGTTTGTCTCATCACCATGATAAATAAATAAGATGAAGAAGAAGAAGAAGATCAAATATCAATCTTTGAGAAGATGAAGAAGATGTACTTAAGATCAAATATAATGTAAGAGAATAAGACCTCCTTGGCCAAATCCAACCTCTCGAAGCTTAGTTATGACAGAATCAATTGGCAAAATCTTTAAACTTATAGTAGACCATAGGAACCTATTCCAAATACTTCCACCCATGATAAACTCTAATGTTCTTGAATTCTACTGATACAAATCAACAAAATTTTGCATTTACAAATCAACAATTTCAAATCAACAGCTACTAAAATAATATGTATTATCCAACAATGAAAGAACAAAATTTTGCAATTCAAAATCAACAATTAGAAAGAACCCAAGAAGAATCCTCCTACTTTAAACAATAATACATTCCTTCCAAACTCAATAAATCCGCCGTCTGTAAGACAAATGTGCAGCTGAAGATATAAACTCCTGATACGATCAAAATATCTCTCACTATTATGAACATCAAAACACACACATATCTACTTATTGAGCAAAGACCAATAAACTTTTAAGGCACATATCCTTCTTGACAGCTTCTTTAAATAAAAGGTTTGAGAGCTCTTTAACAAAATAAAAACTGATCACCACATTACACAGAGACCTCAACTCATGCTCTATAGTCTAAAAAAGAAGCATTAGTTTTTACTCTATTTTCATTGTTCTCTAGCACGTTGATTAGCATCTCCTCAGAAAAGGAAACTGCTAGAATTAAAAAGTTTATGCATGCCAAAAGAAAATATACATATCCTATCAGTTTTTGCTTTTAGCTTAAAAAAGAAACGATCTTGGAAGACTCTAAGAAATCTTATGTCTCAATTTGACAAAGACCTATACAGCTTGAAGAAGATCTTAGAAGAATTTAAAATAGATTATAAAAATTGATCGTTGAAAGGAAACCATCAACAATCGACAGTGAACAGTGTTGAAAATTTAAATCTACAACACCAATCAACTGTCAACTAAAAGAACAGCATAATCTTTGATCCCAAGCAAAGTTTGAACTTTAACTACAGATAGTCTATAAATGAAGCATATTTAAGCCCTTTTTTGATCAACAGTAATGCTCTAAGTGAAGAGAATAAAATCTAAACCCAACACCAACAAACTTGAATAAATTAATTTCAACATTGCATAGAAACCTTTAACAGGTCAAAATAGTTGAAAAGCAGAAATATTGGGTTCCTAGGTGAGTTGAAGAGATGGAGGAAATCGAGCCGAAGCGATTACAGAAGACATTATTATCAGACGCGACAAACATCCACAAAGAGATATAAAAATAGGAAGAGAGGTGAAGGCATAGGAAGAGGGAGAAGAAAACATGCTGACAGGGTGAAGAGAAGAGAGCAGAGGCAGCACTCACCGGAGATATGGCATTGATGTGCGAGGCGAGGCTTGGACGACAGCGGGGATGTGAAGATCGGCAGGCGATGACTTAGACGCGCAGAGGATGCTATGAAACAACGGAGTTTGTTAGCTAATAAACAAAAAAATCTTATAACATCAACAATACCGAAAAACCAGGAGAAGATCTAACCTGTTTGGCATCTAGCACCCGCTGGTCCCTCCCAGCCTCCTCCCCCACCCTATCGACGCTCCGCGATCATCTCCATTATCGCTTCTTTTCCCTCGGGCGAGGACGGCGTGGAT
Source organism: Narthecium ossifragum (assembly GCA_963920575.1). Classification (NCBI taxonomy): domain Eukaryota; kingdom Viridiplantae; phylum Streptophyta; class Magnoliopsida; order Dioscoreales; family Nartheciaceae; genus Narthecium; species Narthecium ossifragum. The sequence continues at coordinate 3,783,963 of OY986972.1, forward strand.
CTTGGCGACGGCGTGGAGGGTGGCGCGTGGCCGAGGTCGGCGTCGGGCGTGAGGCGTCGCCGGCTGAGGAGAGGAGAGGGGATGGGTGAGGGGAACTCTACCTTGGGCGTCGCCGGCTGGGCGTCGGGCGTCGGGTGGTCGTGCGACGGCGTGGATGTCGAGGGCGGGTTGGACGGTTGGCGACGGCGCGGCTGAGGGTGAGGTCGATGTCCGCTCGGCTGAGGGCGAGCTTGGGCGAGGTCGCCGTGGGGAGAGGAGAGGGGAGAGGAGAGCTCGGGCGAGGACGGCGTGGATCTTGGCGACGGCGTGGAGGGTGGCGTGGCCGAGGTCGGCGTCGGCGTCGGGCGTGAGGCGTCGCCGGCTGAGGAGAGGAGAGGGGATGGGTGAGGGGAAAAAAGAAGAAGAGAGGAGAGGGGATGGGTGAGGGGAACTCTACCTTGGGCGTCACCGGCTGGGCGTCGGGCGTCGGGTGGTCGTGCGACGGCGTGGATGTCGATGGCGTCGAGGGCGGGTTGGGCGGTCGGCGACGGCGCGGCTGAGGGCGAGGGAGGGCGAGGTCGGCGTCGGCTCGGCTGAGGGCGAGGGAGGGCGAGGTCGCCGTGGGGAGAGGAGAGGGGAAGGGTGAGGGGAAAGAGAGGGAGAGGGGAAATGGCGTGGGGAGGGGGACGGTTGAGGGAGAGGGGACGGGGGAGTGGGATGGGACGCGTCCCATCCTCTCTCTCTCACAACTGGACTCAGCAGGATTTTGAAAATTTGACTAGGTGTGTGGGTGAGAGTGGATGAGTGGGTGGAATTTTGAGCAGGAAATTTTGGAGGGAAGGAAAATTTGGGTGGGAATTTTAAAGTTGATAATGGAATCTGAACCGTTAGATGTGTTTGGAGATAGATCTGGACCGTTCTTTATGTCTTATAGTTAAGACATTTCAAAAACCGTTCTGTCTTATATAATATTATATATATATATATATATATATCATTTTGAAAGGAAATATATGATTGATTCCTGTTAGCTTGGAAGTATGACCGTTGACTGGTCAAGGTCAAAATAGTCTAATAATTCAATATCAAGGATTGTGAAAAGGAACAACTCTTTTGAACTCAATTCGAACAAATTAAAGCGTCAAGTTAATTGAAAATCAAGATTAAACCTATTTTATGGTCTAATGAAGGATAATTATCAAGATTACCTAGAATAAACCTAAATTAATCCTAAGTTAATCGACTAGAAATAATAAATCTACCTAGAATTGCTAATTAATCTAGAAAATGCCTTGAAAATATATAATTGTGTATGACAATGCCTTGAATTAGTCACCATATATAATTGTGTATGAAAATGCCTTGAAATTATCTCTGAGAGAGAGTCGATTTATATTGAACACCCACCTACAAAAACACGGTTCAACGACTAGTTAGGCAACTAACCATTGAATTGAATAGAATGGATCATTAACAGTTCATACGCTGCCATGTACCTATCCATCCACGTTCACATTCGATTTCGAGTTATCTACTCTCTTGTGATCATGATCATGACCCACCACCAAAGTCTTTCATCCTTGGAGTGAGTCAATTGGCTCATCTTTTCATTAATCAATCAATCTTCATCTGCAGCAATAATGCTGATGAGAACAGGGCAGTTGGCAGCGAGCGAGTTCTCTGCTTTCTCATCTGGCTTAATTTATTGATTGATTGTGCTTCGTTAATCTCGGGACGGAGGATGTTGGTAGGACCCCTAGGGCCCTTGTTTGCTTTGGAGGTAGAAAGTTCCATGTTAAGAGATTTTTGAGTTTGTTGTTCCCCCGTTTTTGGGAGTTAGCTCAAACCAAATCCGAATCAGATACACTGGTGGAATCAAAATTAACTAACAACTTTCCAAATACGTACCCATATAGTTGATTATATATATTTTGCGTATTTAAATTGGTCATTATTGAGATAGTTTTTAGGTGAAAAAAAAACTCTTATACAGCCCCATTTGTTACAGGGTTCGGTTGGTTTCTTGGAGTAGCAGATGAAGTCACTTTAATTGAACTCAGTCCAATCAATTTGGTTATTTGGTTACTCTGAAGTGACTGGACTCAAATCGGAGTCCGTTTGCGTAATCAGTTTGGATGTACAAATCTTAGGGTCCGTTTGGGCGTGCGTTCTTGCCGTTCAAACGCACTTTTTTTTGGACCGAACACAGCCTCGTTTACAAAAATCTCATTTGGGAATAATAGCAAACTAGTGGGGACCACATCAAAATTGCGTCAGAGACGAAGCAGTTTATAGGTGCTTCCATTTGGTCGCACCTTGGCTGCGGCGTAACAAACACAAAAACTAAATAACAAACTAATATTTTGCACTATACATTTGAAAATAAACGCACACCCAAACAACAAATTACATGAACACACTTTTCTAACATAGTTATTAATATGTCATACCAAACAGTTTTTAAGCTGTTACTGCACCGCATCTCACCACAGTTTACAAACACACCACACCTCACCACGGTCATAAAAAACACAACGCACGGCCAAACGGAGCCTTAACATTAAAAGACTGGGACAGCCTCACACGGCAGCATACTTGTTAACTACTCTATTATATTCAGTTAATACAGCTTGCATTCATCGGCAAAACTCAATATTCATATACATTATTACATAGTGGCCGGCAGGAGGAACATGCCACGTAGCCGAGTTCAAGTTATTTAATCTAATCTCTTCTTGTGATGAGATTAGGATCTCAACTCCAAAAAAAGTCTTCCACCTTCTCTCTCCTCGATCCATGCATGTTGTAGGTCAACTTGCTCTCTTGAATCAAACTTCATCTTTCCATCCAAAACTCTGACGAGCGAGAGAAGAGGGCAGCTATCGAGTTCTGTTCTTTGCTACTCCTCTTTGATCTTGCTTGCTTAATCCTCTTCTTCTTCTTTCTCTGTCTGTCTCTTTCCTAAAGATCAAACCTCAACTTGCTCTAATCTCTTGAATCAAACTTCATCTTTCCATCCAAAACAAACACTACGAAGGAACGAGAGAGAACAGGGCAGCTATCTATCGAGCTCTTCTGTGCTTTCCTACAACTTCATCTTTAATCTATCTATTGCTTGCTTTTAATCCTCTTCTTCTTCTGCTCTCTCTAGATCTCTTGAATCAAATATTCTTCATCTCTCCATCCAAACCACTGACGAACGAGAGAACAGGGCAGCTTTCGTGCTCTGAGCTTTCCTACATACTCAGGCCTCTCCCTCTTTGATCTATCGATTGGTTGCTCATCAATCTGAATCTCTTGTCTCTTTTTCCCACCCAAACAACAAATATGGCCGTGGAACTAGCCATCGGCTACATCAAAAATTTACTCAAGGAGGAGATCGTGCGGCAGTCGGGCTTCTCTTCCAAACTCGGCAGCCTCCAGGAGAGATTGCTAGAGATCAAGGGCCTTCTCCAGATCGCGGAGCAGAAGATGGCTACCAACGAACATCTCGAGAAGCTGCTAAGGGATCTCGAAGATGCCGTCTATGATGCGGAGGACCTCCTCGACGAGTTTGCACATCCCGATTCACAACGTACATCGGAGGCTGCAAACTGCTTAATCTCCTGTTTAATCCCTCAGGACGACGGCGTCAACGTCGACGACGACGAAGAAGGCGAAGACGACAGCGACGATGACGAAGACGAAGACGGAAACGCCGACGAAGACGACAGCGACGAAGACGAAGACGACGACGGAAACGCCGACGAAGGCGAAGACGACAGCGACCAAGACGAAGACGGAAACGCCGACGAAGACGACCGCGAAGAAGACGAAGACGACGGCGGAAACGCCAACGAAGACGACAGCGACGTCGACAATGTCGACGACGACTCACAACAGGTGGAGAACAGTTTAACCTCCTGCTTGCCATACTTGCGACAACGTACATCGGGGGGTGCAAACTTGTTAAGCTCATGCTTGCCATACTTGCGACAATGTACATCGGGGGGTGCAAACTTCTTATGCTCCTGCTTGTTATACTTGTCACAACAATTAACCCCCTACTTGGATGTTGCTCGCCGTGTTATCACCCGCGACGAGTCCACCACCAAGATCACCGCCATCACCGAGAAACTAGACGCCATCAGTCAAAAGGTGGTAACTCACCTCAAGCTTCTCAACTTGGATGCCAAGAACCATCAACGTGCCGATGAAGGCCCCACGGCCACAATGCTCCCAGAGACCACCTCTTTGGCCGTCGAAGAAATGCTCGGCAGAGAGGAGGAGAAGCAGCGTATCAAGAGTATGCTCTTGAACTCGAGCCATGACGACGAGCGTGAATCCAGCACCAGAAATGTCCTCTCCGTGTTGCCCATAGTTGGCATGGGAGGGTTAGGGAAGACCACACTAGCTCAATGTGTTTACAATGAAAAATATGTAGAGGAGGAGTTCGACCTGAAGATTTGGATATGCGTCTCCGAGCATTTCGACGTACGTGGGCTCACCAAAAAGATCCTTCAGGACGTCCCAGGGGTAACTATTGGGACTGACTGGAGTCTCAGTAGGCTCCAATCAGAGCTCAAGAATGTGCTGATGTCCAAGAGGCTTTTGCTCATACTTGATGACGTGTGGGATCTAGATCAGAGTGAAAGGTTGGAAAGCAAATGGAAATCGTTCCTTGCTCCATGGATCAGTTTGGAGTTGAAAATTAAGGCTACAGCCCAGAATGCAGAAGTCGCTGAGATCAGTACCGTAGCAAGTAAAGAGATTGAGACTGAAGTTGCCAGCATTAAGAAGAGCAAGATCATTGTTACAACTCGGGATGAAAAAGTCGCCGGGATCATGGGCACCACCACTGAAACTCTTCGATTGAGCACTTTATCAGGTGATATCTTCCAGCAACTCTTCATGAGTTGCGCTTTCAAAGGTGTAGAACCTCGCAATCATCCACCAGGGCTAAAAGAGTTGGCCGAAAAAATAATTACAAAACTTGGCGGTGTACCTTTAGCTGCAACTACAGTGGGAACGCTCTTGAACTCCAAACTGGACAGAGACCATTGGAGGGGTATCTTAGAGAGTGAAGTATGGCAATTGGATATGAAGAAGTATGACATCATGCCTGCTCTACGAGTAAGCTATAACTATCTCCCTCTGCACCTTAAACAATGTTTTGCATACTGCGCTATTTTCCCGAAAGCCTATAAGTTCGATAGGGATGACTTAATCTTCCACTGGTTGGCCCATGGTTATATCCATCCGAATGATAGAGCCATGCGAGTTGAGGCCATTGGGGAAGAATATTTTGATGATTTGTCTCGCAGATCCTTCTTCCAACAAACCGGAAAGGACAACAAGTATGTGATGCACGACCTTATTCACGACCTAGCACAATCAATTTCTGCATATCGATGTTTCATGCTACAAGAGCAAAACCTCGAGAAGATCCCAAGAACAGTTCGCCATCTATCGATATGGACTTCGAATGAAGTTGATCTGGAGCAGTTGGAGAGTTTATGTGAACTGAAAAAGCTACGCACCCTTGTCTTTTTTGGTGAATATGTGTCCGAGATAATTCCTAAGTTGGAAAGGGTGCGTGTGCTAGATCATGGGCCCGACCCGGTCTATGTTTTTCCTGAGGCCATTGTTCGTTTGAAGCATCTTCGCTACTTGAACCTCAAAGACACTAGAATTTGGGAGTTGCCTAAGGATTTTTGTAATCTCCATCGCCTGCAAGTGTTGTACTTACCAGCTTCCTACTACTTGAGCAGTTTACCAGAATGCTTCAGTAACTTGATCAATTTGAGGCATCTGATTGGCCACTCGAATCTAATATCTACGATCACCGGAATCGGTAAGCTGAAAGATTTGCAGGAACTAGAAGCATTCCAAGTCTTCAACAAGCCCGGACATGAGCTGAGTGAGTTGAAAGATATGAACCAGCTTCGAGGATCTCTCACGATCAAGAATCTGAATCAAGTAGCAGACATGAAGAAAGCAAAGAAGGCTAATCTGCTCAAAAAGGAAAATCTCACAAAACTGGAATTGAGATGGTGGTGTAAAGGGCGAAGTAAAGATGAGGATGTGATCAAGGGTCTCCGGCCAAGTCCTTCTCTAGAGAAGCTGATAATTAACAAGTACTATGGTCGGAACTCTCCGAGCTGGATTACGATGCGAATGTTGCCCAGTCTAAGTCATGTTGCACTGAAATCTTGCGATAAGTGGAAGGTCCTTCCGCCTCTTGGGCAGTTTCAGTACCTCAAATGTCTGGAGCTATATCAAATGCCATGTATCAGGATCATCGGAGGCTATGAATTCTATGGCGAAGCCAACTTCCCATCCTTAGAGGAGCTAAGACTTCAACACATGGAAGCTTTGGAGGAGTGGACAGGAGGAGAAGGCCGTCAATTGTTTCCTAGCCTTCGAGAACTCAGAGTAAGATATTGCCGTGAATTGAGAACCTTCCCTCCGCTCCCTCCAACACTAGAAGCTCTGCATCTTGAAGTTGTTGGATTACTCTCCCTTTCATCATCATCGGCAATGCCATCAGGAGACTCGGTTGGAGGGATGCCACAGAGTAGCAGCAGTGGAAGCAATAATAGCATGCCGGAGTTTGGACGCTTGACAGCGCTTAAGGTGTTGAAAATCGAGGATTGCCCGCAGCTCACAGCGCTAGAGGGTTTTCAAGGGCTGGTGTCTCTCCAGGATTTGCATATACAAGGGTGTCCGAGACTGGAGGAACTCTGGATGGAAGAGGATGGGCCACTTTCCGTCGAGGAGCTCATCATAGATGACCAAAGGATATTGTCAGCCAGCTTCCTACGAAAAAGTCTCGGTGCCATTCGAGACTTGGTATTGCTTACAGGCAAAAGTCTAACCCATTTCAGTGAAGACGAAAAGGAGAGCCTGAAGCGCCTCTCCGCTCTAAATGAGTTAACAATTGCATGCTGCTGGACTCTTCAAGCTCTTCCGGAGGAGCTGCGGTGCCTCACCGCTCTAAAAGGCTTAAGAATTTTGAACTGCGGAAAGCTTCAGGCTCTTCCGGAGGAGCTGCATAGCCTCTCCTCCCTCCGAGTGCTAATGATCGATAACTGCCGCAAGATCAGGTCACTGCCATCAAAGGGACTACCGCTTGGGCTCCAGACATTCTCAATTCGCAATCCCAATAAAGAGCTGAGGCGCCGTTGCCGCAAGGGAGAAGGTGAGGACTGGCCTAAGATTCAGCATATACCTGACTTTAGAATCGTTTGCGGTCGTTGAAGCTAATCCTCCTCACCTTTCTAGTTTTTGGACTCATTTTTGTACTCATTTCGGCGAAGGTAAAAAAGCTCTGCTTTACAAGATGGAATCTAAGTTTGGTTCCTTACATAACCTGGCTTATTTATTTTGATGCAAATGTATACCATTTATGTTGATTTCTATGCATAGTTATGTAGATATATTCACCTTACCAAAAGGAGAAGAAATCGGAAAAAAAAGAAAGAGAAAGAGATCAGAAACAGAGTAATTCTTCACAAACATTTCGATTGATCTTTGTTGTCGATGACAATCAAAACAAAAAAAACGAAACTAAGGTTTCAAAAATGAGATCCAGAGATGTGAAAAGATTCAGCATTGCTTGGATTTGTGATATTGTGGGCCAAAATAGTCTTCATGAACAAAACATTTAGCGGTGCTAGGAGAAAACCATAAGATTTCTTCCCATAATGATACCTGAACATGATCCATCTTTGCATTGAGCTGCTCCTTCAACACCACTTCCTCCACTTCTCGGACGATATGAATGCAATTCCTTCACTACTCAAATTGGTGAAAGTCAAGTCTTCTACCGTAATCCATGAGAATGAAACCCAAGAGTTAAAGCTTATCCAAAGACTCCTTGAAGGGAAGAATGTAAAGATCCTTCTGATAATATGGCTTATGTCTAAGCTAAAGGACTTATTTTAGTCCACTCATCAGGACTTATTTTAATGGACTCATGTGAGATTATTTGTGCCTATGGATATAGCTAATTTGATCGTGCTTTATTATCATTAGATGATCATAAGGTGAGTTGCGCGTAATGGTTGCATCGAATGTAAATACCTGGAATGCTAGATATATATATATATATATATATATATATATATATATATATATGGTGACATGCAACACATACCCTTACATCTAAAATTGTCGTTAATTCCTCGCACAAAAAGCATAGAGACGTGTTTAGATGTATCTCAGTTTCAGATTAAGGATTTTGCCACAAATTGACTCTCATGGTTTTTCAATGTTCTATTAATCTATGATCAGAATGCTTGGAATTGGCCTATTTGTTTGAATATAATGAGAGGGAGCAAGGTTACCTGATTCACAAACTATGATCATATCTACCTATTCCATTCAGTAATACTTTTTGAGGGCGTGATACCTATCTTTTACCCAAATCCTCCCTAAAAATAGACAATGACGTCTCTGCTCTCTTTCAGAAATCTACACACAGAATATAACAGCATCTGAGCACTCTTAATTAACTGGGTCCTACTCATCAAGTTGATTGGTCATCAAGTACTCAATCATTTTGAGTCATGAGGTGAATTGCTAAATACTTATTCAAGCACTCGAATTCTCTTTGATGTTGTTCTTCCCGGACGAAATCGTCCTCACTCTTCATCCTTAATAAGAGCGATGAGAAGACTTAGGTTTTTCCTACGCAATTGGAAATAAACATTCTTAAAAAATTCACTTGGCCGAGGAGCTTTTGCGGTTCTTTCTTAGTGACTGAAGGTTTGGCATCTATAATTGATTTTGCTTTGTTCTTATCTAGTTCAATGCCACGTTGGTGGATGAGGAAACCAAGGAAGTTTCTTGCTTGTACTCCAAATGCGCATTTTAATGGATTTAATTTTAACTTGTATTCTCTCATTCTTTCAAAAGCTTTAACTAATTGGCTAAAATGATCAGTCATGATAGGTGACTTAATCACAATATCATCGATGTAAACTTCTATAAATTGACCGATCATATCATGAAAGATCATGTACATCACTCGCTGGTAAGTAGCGCCAACGGTTTTTAGTCCAAAAGGCATAACTACTTATTCATAGCTTCCTAGTGCCCCTGGACATCTAAATGTTGTTTTATGGACGTCATTCTCGGTGATATATATTTGATTATAACCCGAGTAACCATCCATGAAAGAATAGATGTCATGTCCAGCAACATAATCGACCAAATTATCAACTGATGGCATAGGATATTCATCTTTTGATGTTGCCAAATTCAAATTTCGAAAATCAACACATACCCTAAGTTTGTCATTCTTTTTCAAAACATGTACAATATTTGACAGCCATTCTACATATCTTGTCGTTCTAATAAACTTCGCATTTAGCAATCATTCAATTTCATTTTTTATTTCTGGGATTACATTTGGAGCAAAACGTCTTGGCTCTTGCTTATAAGGTTTAAAATTTAGCCAAGTAGGAAGTCCATATTCTACAACATTTCTATCTAGGCCAGGCATTTCTTCATAATCCCATGCGAAACAATCTTTATATGAACAAAGTATAAAAATGAGTTCATACCTTATATCTTGGTCGAGGAGCTTACTGAGGAGTGTTGGACGATTGTCTCCTTCATCGCCAATGTTAACTTCCTCCAACGGGTTTTGAGCTTACATGTTTCCACGTTTGCCATAGGGAACTTCTTCTTCTTCTTGGGCAACCTCTTTTAAACAATCGATCTCGTTCATATCTTGTTTTACGAATGTTTTCAAATGATAAGCCATTAACTTGGCTTTTAAGGCCGTTACAGTGGCATGATATGTTTCTTTATAGGTATTCATTTTTGAAGCCTTTTGGCCGTTGATCGGCCAATCTCGGAAGTATAGACCACGGAAGTTGGTCTTGTAGGGTCAAGAATTTCTTCTACACAATTTTTAATCACCTCACAATTCTCTGAGACTATCTTCACAAAATTGTTCATTTCCATGAACTGTAAGGGTCCATAATTGCAGTCGTAGAACGATCTTTCCATTGCATTCGTCTCAGCACTGTACGGCATATTATCAGTCATTACATGTTCTTCCTTCCCTTCTTCATTCCATGGAACACACTTGCTATCGTGGATTCAATCTCGGCCAAACAACACATTGTAACTTGTCGGCGATTCCATGACAAAAAATGTTGTCGTTCTAGTGACACTGCCAACCTTGATGTCTAAAGGAAGTATACCTCTTGACGGTGACGGTATACCGTTGAACCATGTTAAAGTAATGTCTGTGGCAATTAAATCGACTTCTGTTTTGCCAAGCCGCTTCATCATCTTGATCGGAATAACATTAACTGTTGCTCCTGCATCAATCAATATTTTGTTGATTGGTGTCGCGCCCCGACCCGCGAAAGCCCAACTAGGGCGGGCGACGCGAACCGAAACCTAACGAAACGCGGAAAAAAATGATGAGAGTTCCCTCTAACCTATTGGTCTCCCAAGCAATTCATCAAAATACCCTCAATTAAAAAACTATAATTAACAGAACCTCAAAACAAATATTACAATCCCAAAAGTTTAATATACATATCCTCGAAGAGGGGAAGATTCAAATACAACATTTATACTCCCGTAGGAGACTAACTAACCAAGGGTTCAAAAGCAGTAAAGGATCACCACCTTTCAGACTCCACCTGGCCCCGCCGCACCGCCGACCAACTGCCCGATAGGGTCCACCGAAGAGGAGCTAACGCCTGCACCTACAAAACGCAGCCCGGGTAGGAGTGAGCAACTAAGCTCAACATGGAAACTACACTACGACACACAGAAAGAAGAGGGAAACGCAACAGTGTCGCCCTCTAGTAAAACCTAGGTGTACAAGGGGGCCCATAACCCCACTGCATGTCCCTGAGGTCCACGATCATGATCTTCCAGAAGAACTGGTCACATGATGGGCCACGCTCAGTAACCAGAAACCAACATTGCTGACTCACAAGCAGGAAATTGGCACTGTTGGCGGAAAATGGCACCGTTGAGTAGGCACACCCTCTACTCAAGAGTCGTCATAGCTAGACACCGGCTACACCTTAGAACTCGACTAGAGATCGACACGACCTCTACAATCATCAAACAACAGGTGTACGAGTCATCTAGGCCTATCATCGAATTCGACTGTACACCACAATTCAAACCCGGTCCAAACTACCCAACCCCGGTCCTAGGGCTAAGTCCGAGCTTCCAAGCCTCGGGACAGCAACCCACATATCGCCCACGCCCTAACCTGATGCAACTAATGCGCAATAAGATGCATGCTATGAACATGTGCAGACAGAATAGATATAGCATGCAGCAATATGTGATGATAACACGAACAAGGTCTGGGCTCTGCACACTGCCGGTCCGAGGTGGTGAACATATAATTAAGGCCTAGAACTGCTGCAGTGGTACACCACCAATTGCCAGCCAGTCCACCAACAACCTGCACCGGGAAGCAGCCCCGCAAACAATAGAAGGCAAACCACACAAATAAAGGCAGGCGCACGCCGGCATGCAATGCTATGGAAAGCAGTAGGACCACTCGCCCAATTATTCTAAACATCCCAGGAGTCATCACTCTCCTGGTTCACCACTACCCCTAATATGGGGTTAACATGCTTAATGATATGTACAATATATAAAGCGGTAAGAAAACCTTACATACAAATCCCCGCGGGCAAAGCAAATGAAAAAATCCTCTCTGCCACCAAAGGATCGATCTCCAAGTAACAGAGAGCCCCTTTCCTATCGAGCCAAAGAAGATCGATCCTTCCTCCCATGAAGATCGATCATCCTTCCTCCCAGGAAGATCGATCATCCTTCCTCCCAGGAAGATCGATCATCCTTCCTCCCAGGAAGATCGATCATCCTTCCTCCCAGGAAGATCGATCATCCTTCCTCCCAGAAAGATCGATCTGGTAGTACGAAGGACCACGAGTCCAAAACCGGTAAGAATACTAAAAACCATCAACTACACAGCGAGATCTAAGCAAAACAAATCACAATCAACTCAAATCTCACAAAACCGGAAAACAAAGTAGGTAGAAATCCCTACCTAGGAAAGATCTGTTTCAATCCCAGCTGCTAAGCCTTGGATCGTCCTCAATCGCTTCAAAATCCAGCCGGATCTGAGCTCAAGAACGGCGGATTTCAAAAGGATTCAAGGAAGAAGGTTACGTCTGTTTTATAGGCAAACGAACCGACCTATGAACCAGGGAAAGATCGATCCTTCATGACGATCGCGTCCTGACTTTCTGGCACCAAAAGATCGATCTTCTAGCAAGGAAATATCGATCCTTTAGGCGCAGAAAGCTAGACTTGGGCTAAAACTCAAGCCCAAGTCCGGATCTTTCGATCCCATGTCCACCTAACCGTTCTAATCAAACACTAACACAAACATGATCAGTGTGTGCACACGCGGGTGTGAAACAAACCGACAAGGCGCAATTTACCAAATTGCCCTTGCGGTCCACAACGAGCCACAAGGATAGAGGGACAGGTCCTCACAATTGGTATCCCATTGATCTCGGCCTTTATGTAGAGAGGACGAAGATGGCGTGTCATTGCTTCTGGTGGTTTGTCGAACATCACCTTATTAGCTGGTTCTATCATTTTCTTCTGTTGTTTGGCTAATGATTCCCCTTGGATCATCTTTCCTTTTTCCTTTGCTTCAATCTTGCTGACTTCATATCGGTTTTCCCCTTACAACTCAGGGAAAGTCCATCCATCGGTCTCCTGTTGTGCCTGCTGGTCATCCTCTGCTTCACCCCAACCAGTTGGAATAATTGGTTGGTTCTCTGGTCGATGAATGTATTTATCCACATCGCCCTTGGGAACCCACATCTTGACCAATGGATCTCCATAGCAAACTAAATAATCATATTTGCCACTAGGTACGCCCAAACCTGTAACAGCTGGATTACCTGCTTTGTATAACTTCATCAGAAGCTGTTTTTGTGGTATTTTTCTTTTCGCTGCTTCTTCCTTCACATTGATCGAGACCTCTATCTCGATCCATTCTTCTTCTTCATCGCCCCAACCAGTTGGGATAATCGGTTCTTCCACCGATACAGGTACTATTTGAGCGACGGATTGCGTCTTCTTCACTAGGCGCTTGACTTTAACATCCCCTAAGGCTGTTAGGTAATCAAATCGGCCACTTGGTGGCTGACTGGTCCAATCGCTGGATTACCTTCTTCATGAAGCTGCTGAAGTAATTGGCCAATGGAAATACCTCTTCGTCTAGCTTCATTTCTGATGTCGATAATCTCTTCAATTTCTTCTAATTCTTCTTCCTCGTCGGCCATTAAGACGACTAACGATTGGGTGATGTTTTCTTCGACCAATGAGGCTGAAGCTTCAGTGTCGTCGGCCATATCTGAGACTTCGGAATCGCTTTCTACTGGACGTTGTTGTCCAAGTCCACTGGGAAGAATATAGTGATTGGTGATGACTGGGGGTAAAGTTCCAAACTGGATCATGTGCTTATCCTCGTCATCATCATCATCCTTTTTTGGATGAAAGAACTTACTGTTTTTCTTCTCTCATGCCTTAGAGCCAGTAGTGTTTTCTTCTAGGTCCATAGTGTCCTAAGTCTACTCATGGCTGCTCTCTGGAGCTTAATTGGCCCTCATCAATTGGCCATACTGCTTTTGATATCGCCGATATTGGGTCCTGATCATTTCCTCCACAGGAATCGATCGGCGAGTGTAATAATTGTAGTTATACCACCTATCTGGTCGATATGGTTGAGGTAAAAAACTCTTAGGTGCGTGTGCTTTGTTCTATTGCCACTGTTGTGGCCGATGAAACTGAGGTCTAACCTTAGGAGTTACTGGACAATTAACGTCCCAATGGCACCTTGGACATAAATGTCCCATTTCAGCAGGCTCCTTGCCTTTGTTCTGGCCAAGCCTAGTAAACAGGACAATTATCGTCATCGTTTTCATCGATCACAATCTTCAACTTTGGCAATTTAAGATTTGCCACATCGGTCAACACCATTGAAACTTGCACATTCTTGGGGAATGGATTCTTGTCAACACCCATGTCTCTGGCAGGAAAACTGATTCTGCCTCAGTCAATAGCGTCCTGCAAAACGTTACAAAAAACCAAGCAATTGTTAGTATGATGTAAGCCGGGACTTTGAGTAGGACTTGTATGAGTGACTTGTTGGAGCAAGTCAAGGACTATTCCTCTATATAAGGAGTAGGCCGGCCAAGGTGCTGGGCATCTAGGCTTTGGCTTTGGGTTGGGTTCTCTTTGTAATTGAGTGATTGTAACCAAGGGTTTGGAAAAGGGAGTTGAGAGCTTCTTTGTAACAATTGCATCAAAAAAGAGAGCGGGTGAATCCTTGGCCTAGATAGTGTCTTCTTGTGTGATTGGTGTGTGAAGAAGACGAGGGAGGGCTGATCAAGAGGAGTCTTGACGCCATCATCGAACAAGTAAGCGAGAAAATTTTATTCCCTTATTTTCCCGGTGACACGGGGACGGGGACGTTGGGGTGTGTGAGGGGGTTAGTAGGGTGTATATAGATAGAAGGTAAGGATAGTTTTGTCTTTATCCCTCTATAGTGGTATTAAAAGACTGAAGAACTTCTATAGGGACCAAATAACAAGTTGGTAGACTATTTGACATTCACCCTTATTACATAGTAGCCGGCGGAATGTCGTGCACGTTTCCAGGCATCACAGTCAATTGGTGTTCCTGCGACGACGGTAACATGCACCAGCACCATCAGGAAAAATGATTGGTATTTCCAATGGAATTAATATAGCATTAGGAACATGCCACGTAGGAGAGTTCAAGTTATCTAATCTAATCTCTTCTTGTGACGAGATTAGATCTCGACTCCAAAAGTCTTCCACCCTCTCCTCGATCCATGCATGTAGGTCAACTTGCTCTCCTCTTGAATCAGACTTCGTATTTCCATCCAAAACTCTGAGAGCGAGAGAAGAGGGCAGCTATCGGTCGAGTTCTGTTCTTTGCTACTCCGCTTTGATCTTGCTTGCTTAATCCTCTGCTTCTTCTTTCTAATGTCTGTCTCTTTCCCAAAGATCAAACTTCAACTTGCTCTCCTCTTGAATCAAACTTCATCTTTCCATCCAAAACAAACACTGACCAAGGAACGAGAGAGAACAGGGCAGCAGCTATTGCGCGAGCTCTGTGCTTTCCTACTATTCATCCTCTTTCATCTATCTATTGCTTGCTGTTAATCCTCTTCTTCTTCTTCTTCTCTCTCTCTCTCTAGATCTCTTGAATCAAATTTTCTTCATCTTGCTCTCTTGAATCACACCTCATCTTTCCATCCAAAACAAACACAGACGAAGGAACGAGAGAGAACAGGGCAGCTATCTATCGAGCTCTTCTGTGCTTTCCTACTACTCTTGCCTCTTTAATCTATCTATTGCTTGCTTTTATTCTCTTCTTCTTCTGCTTGTCCCTCTCTAGATCTCTTGAATCAAATTTTCTTCGTCTCTCCATCCAAACCACTGACGAACGAGAGAACAGGGCAGCTTTCGTGCTCTGAGCTTTCCTACATACTCAGTGTTAGGAAATCCGGCGGGGATCACACCACGATGGGAGAGCACCAAAATAGAACTAGGAGGAGAGACACCAGAATTTAACGTGGAAAACCTTCCGGCAAATTACCGCAAAGGAAAAACCACGGGAAGAGAGAAAACTTCAATATATGAGGAGATTTACAAGACTTGATCTCTCAACTCTCACATACAAATCTCTCTCAACCCTCCCAAATACATTCACTCAAGAATGCCCTTGCTTTCTATCAAGCCCCCTTGCTTTCTCTCAAGCCCTAATGCTTTCTCTCAAGCCCTAATGCTTTCTCTCAAGCCCTAAGGCCTCTCTCTAGGCCTCTAAGATGAGAACCCTCGTTCTTCATACGTTCTCTACAATTAGGGTTACATAACAACCCTATTTATAGCCACTAATTAACCCTAACTCGGATTAATCTGGACCCTTGAATTTTCCCCGGATTCTGCAAAGGATCGATCTTCTTGCATGAAGGGATCGATCCTTTCCTTCCGTAGGAAAGACCGCCCCGAAGAGGATCGATCCTTTTGAGGGTAAGGATCGATCATCCAAAACACGCTCCCTGTCATGGAAAAAATCGCCTGGGAGGATCGATCCTTATAGAGCAGAGGATCGATCCTTTCCATCCCAGCTTTCTGTCATGGGAAGAGGATCGATCCTTTCCAAGCAAAGGATCGATCCCTTGCTTCCTACACCTTGGTTTTTCCAGCATCGCGCGTCCTCGTCGCTTCTCGTCGACGTCTCTTGTCACCATCTCTCATGGGGAGGGATTTTCCCAACACTCAGGCCTCCCTCTTTGATCGATCGATTGCTTGCTCATCAATCTTAATCTCTTCTCTCTCTTTCCCAAACAACAAATATGGCCGTGGAACTAGCCATCGGCTACATCAAAAATTTACTAACGGACAGGGCGTTCAGCTACCTCAAGGAGGAGATCGAGCGGCAGTCGGGCTTCTCTTTCAAACTCGACAGCCTCCAGGAGAGATTGCTAGACATCAAGCGCCTTCTCCCAATCGCGGAGCAGAAGATGGCTACCAACGAAGATCTCGAGAAGCTGCTAAGGGATCTCGAAGATGCCGTCTATGATGCGGAGGACCTCCTCGACGAGTTTGCACATCCCGATGTACCACCCGATTCACAACGTACATTGGAGGCTGCAAACTGCTTAATCTCCTGTTTAATCCCTCAGGACGACGGCGTCAACGTCGACGACGACGACGAAGGCGAAGACGACAGCGACGATGACGAAGACGAAGACGGAAACGCCGACGAAGACGACAGCGACGAAGACGAAGACGACGACGGAAACGCCGACGAAGGTGAAGACGACAGCGACGAAGACGAAGACGACGAAGACGGAAATGCCGACGAAGACGACCGCGAAGAAGACGAAGACGACGGCGGAAACGCCAACGAAGACGACAGCGACGTCGACAATGTCGACGACGACTCACAACAGGTGGAGAACAGTTTAACCTCCTGCTTGCCATACTTGCGACAACGTACATCGGGGGGTGCAAACTGTTGAGAGGTAATTTGTAATTCTAGTTTTCTCTAAAATGTACTTCTAGTTTTCTCTAGAAGCTTGTATTCCAAGTGTCAGGGTCAAAGTTTGACCATCTTGGAACTTGATGGCTCATTAAGTAAGTTGGATGTTAGTTGAGTCATATATAAGTTAACATATGTAAAGGTGTTCTTAGAAAAAACTGAGAAGAGTTCTGCAACTCTCAGTAATGAAAAAAGATTCCAAAACCTTCTCCATTTAAAAAAATTCCAACAAATTTGGTATCATAGCATGGTTTAAAATCTCCATGGCAGCCATTCCTACTATGTTCTTGTATTCTCCAAATCAAGTTCCAATCTTTGATGGAGAACATTATGATTATTGGAGCAGCCAAATGAAGACGATCTTCATTTCTCAAGATCTTTGGGAGGTGATTGAAAGCAATTATCCCGAGCCACCTCGAGAAGGAATTTCTGCGAGTTGGACGGAGATGCAGCAACGACAATACAAAGAAAATCTCAAGAAAGATGCAAGTGCCCTTCGGTTCATTCAACAGGGGGTAAGCAAATCTATTTATCCTCGAATTTTTGGTGCTAATAAAGCAAAAGATGCTTGGAAGATCCTTAAAAACGAATTCCAAGGAAATGATAAAGTGATCTCTATAAAGCTGCAATCTCTTTGGAGAGAATTTGACAATATATTTATGAAGGATAGTGAAAGCATTCAAGATTTTTTCTGCAAAATAGTTGAGATTGTCAACTTGATTCGTAGCTATGGAGATACTATCGAAGATAGGAAGATTGTTCAAAAGGTACTCCGTAGTCTTCCTGCAAAATTTGATCATGTAGTTGCTGCAATTGAAGAATCTAAAGATCTTTCTACATATACTATGCATGAGCTAATGAGTTCTCTCCAAGCACATGAGCAGAGAATTAACAGATCATCAATTCCACCTATAGAGCAAGCTTTTCAATCGAAGCTCCAAATTTCAGATCAAAAGTCAGCAAAATTTGAGCAAAGAAAGAAAGGAAATTCATTTCAAAAGAAGGGAAAAGGTCACTTCTATCAAAACAATCCTGCAAGAGAAAAGAAAGAAGGTTCACAGCAAAAATCTGGTACTACTTCTTCTTCTTCTTGTCGCATTTGCAGAAAATCCAATCATGAATCAAAAGATTGCTATTTTAAATGCAAAAGATGCAAAATTCCTAATCATTCTCAAAGAGATTGCTGGTATCAAGATAAAAAGGAGAAGGATGAAGCCAATTTTACCAAAGCTGAAACGGAAGAACATTTATTCTCTTGCATGAATGTTCAATGCGAATCTCAACAAGTTTGGTATTTGGATAGTGGCTGCAGTAATCACATGACAGGAAATCGAGATGTCTTTGTGGAGCTTGATCCAAGTTTCATTTCTCATGTGAAACTAGGAGATGGAAAGTTACAGAGTGCTGAAGGCAAGGGTGTTATTGCAGTCTACACAAAGGGAGGAAACAAAAAGCTCATTGGTGATGTTCTTTATGTTCCAAGCCTCACTCAAAATCTTTTGAGTGTTGGACAGCTTTTGCAGAAAGGTTTTTCTCTGCTGTTTGAAGAAGAAAAATGCAGAATTTTTGACAAGAAAAATTCAGTCATAGTAGCAACAATTGAGATGAGCAAAAACAAGGTTTTCCCTCTTTCAATGCCGCTTGTAGAAAATCTGGCACTCACAAGTGAAAGTTTTGACAGATCCTTCTTATGGCATTTGAGATATGGGCATTTAAACTTCAAAGGGCTTCATTTGCTGAAACAGAGGAATATGGTGATTGGTCTTCCTTCAATTATAAAAGAAAATCAGATTTGTGAAGGATGCATTTATGGGAAGATGCATAGACTTCCATTTCCTAAAACTTCCTGGAGGGCTAAAGATCCATTAGAGCTTGTGCATGCTGACATTTGTGGTCCTACAAGGACTTTTTCTCTCAATAATAGAAGATACTTTCTTCTATTTGTTGATGATCACACTAGAATGATGTGGGTTTTCTTTCTAAATCAAAAATCTGATGCATTTGCAATTTTTCTTAATTTCAAAGCTCTTGTAGAGAAACAAAGTGGTTTTCAAATCAAGACTCTACGAACTGATCGTGGAGGGGAGTTCATCTATACTCCATTTATGGAGTACTGCAAAGAGAATGGCATACAGAGACAGCTAACTGTTAGCAGAAGCCCTCAGCAAAATGGGGTTGCCGAAAGAAAAAACCGGACCATTGTGGAGATGGCTCGGAGTATGCTAAAAGGGAAAAATCTTCCTAACAAATTCTGGGCTGAAGCAGTAAATTCAGCGATTTATATTCTCAATCGTTCTCCTACAAAAGCTGTGCTCAACAAGACTCCATTTGAAGCTTGGCACAAAAGGAAGCCATTAGTTGGTCATCTAAAAGTTTTTGGCTGCATTGCATATGCACTAATTACTTCTCAAAACAGAGACAAGTTTGATAAGAAAGGTGAAAAGCATATCTTCATTGGCTACAGTGATGAGTCAAAAGGCTATCGTCTCTTTAATCCAAATGGCAACAAGCTTGTAGTCTCAAGAGATGTCATATTTGATGAAATGACAGCTTGGAGTTGGGATGAAAATTGCTCTCAAACACCAATTATAGGAAAATTTCTGGAGCATGAAGCAAGTCAAGATGAGCAGCTTCAAAATATTCCAAGTCCAATTAATAGTCCAGCTGCAAGCTCTCCATCTTCAAATTCTTCAAGTCCAGAAGCACCAAGAAAGGTACGGTCCTTGAGGGACATTTATGAATCTACTAATGTTACTTTGTTTGCTTGTGAGCCACATAACTTTGAAGATGCAGTTAAAGAAAAAGTATGGCAAAAAGCAATGGATGAGGAAATAGCTGCTATCAAGAAAAACAAAACCTGGGAGCTTGTGGACTTACCAAATGGCAAAGATGTGATTGGATTGAAGTGGGTATATAAAATAAAGTATAATGAAGATGGTTTTATTCAAAAGCACAAAGCAAGGCTGGTGGCAAAGGGTTATTCTCAGCAACCTGGAGTAGATTTCAATGAGACTTTTGCACCGGTTGTTCGAATGGAAACTATTCGAACTGTTCTTGCTTTAGCAGCAGAGCTTGAATTAAATGTCTATCAGCTTGATGTTAAATCAGCATTTTTAAATGGAGAGCTTGAAGAAGATGTGTATGTGCAACAACCACAAGGCTATGTGACAGAAGGTAAAGAAGATAAAGTATATCGGCTTCAAAAGGCTCTTTATGGTTTAAAACAAGCTCCAAGGGCTTGGAACAGCAAAATTGATGGATATTTCTCTCAAATTGGATTTCAAAGAAGTCCAAGTGAACCATCTCTATATGTGAAGAAGCAAGGTTCAAATGATCTTCTCATAGTCTGCTTGTACGTGGATGACTTGATATTTCTGGGCACTAATATGAACATGGTTGAAGACTTCAAAAAGCAAATGATGCAGAAATTTGAGATGTCAGATTTAGGCCTTATGAGGTACTTTCTGGGCATTCAAGTGAAGCAAGCTAAGGGAAAGATTTTTATCTCTCAAGAAAAATACATTGAAGACATACTGAAAAAGTATCAGATGAGTAATTGCAAACCTGTGTCTACTCCAATGGCTTTAAATGACAAATTACGACAAAATGATGGTGCAGAAAATGTGGATTCAAAGTTCTTTAGAAGCCTTGTTGGTTCATTGATTTATCTCACAAATACAAGGCCGGATATTATGCATTCTGTCAGTCTAATTTCCAGATTCTTGGATAAACCAAGCCAGCTTCATTATGCAGCAGCTAAAAGGGTATTAAGGTATCTTCAAGGAACAAAGAATCATGGCATCATGTATGTGAAAGAAGATGACAAGAGGCTAACTGGATTTACTGATAGTGATTGGGCTGGTTCTTTGGATGACAGAAAAAGCACTTCAGGATATCTGTTTTGTCTTGGCAAAAAGCTTATCGCATGGAGTTCTAAGAAGCAAAAAACAGTGGCTTTATCTTCAGCTGAAGCAGAATACATCGCCGCAACGGACGCAGCATGTGAAGCAGTTTGGCTCAGAAGAATTCTTGGTGATTTAGTCCAGCAACAGCAGCAACCAACAATCATAAATTGTGATAATATGTCAGCCATTGCTATGACAAAAAATCCAGTGTTTCATGCTCGAACAAAGCACATCGAGCTTCGGCATCACTTCATAAGGGAATTAGTGAACAAAGAAGAAATTAGTTTGCAGTTTCTCAATACAAATGAACAACAGGCAGATATTCTCACAAAGGCTGTTGCTATTGAGAAGTTTGAGAAGTTTAAGATGCAATTGGGAATTACAAATTATGAGGGGGTGTTGAGAGGTAATTTGTAATTCTAGTTTTCTCTAAAATGTACTTCTAGTTTTCTCTAGAAGCTTGTATTCCAAGTGTCAGGGTCAAAGTTTGACCATCTTGGAACTTGATGGCTCATTAAGTAAGTTGGATGTTAGTTGAGTCATATATAAGTTAACATATGTAAAGGTGTTCTTAGAAAAAACTGAGAAGAGTTCTGCAACTCTCAGTAATGAAAAAAGATTCCAAAACCTTCTCCACTTAAAAAAATTCCAACATTAAGCTCCTGCTTGCCATACTTCCGACAATGTACATTCGGGGGTGCAAACTTCTTACGCTCCTGCTTGTTATACTTGTCACAACAATTAACCTCCTACTTGGATGTTGCTCGCCGAGTTATCACACGCGACGAGTCCACCACCAAGATCACTGACATCACCGAGAAACTAGACGCCATCAGTAAAAAGATAGTAACTCACCTCAAGCTTCTCAACTTGGATGCCAAGAACCATCAATGTGCCGATGACGGCCCCAATGCCTCATGGCGCATTGAGCCCCCTTTCAAGGTCGAAGAGATGATCGGGCGAGACGAGGAGAAGAAGCATCTCAAGAGTATGCTCTTGAGCTCGAGCCATGATGAGGGTGGTTCCAACTCCAGAAATGGCCTCTCCGTGTTGCCCATAGTTGGCATGGGAGGGTTAGGGAAGACCACACTGGTCGGTCTATGTTCCACGATGATGATATAAAGAAGGAATTCCAGCTGCGGATTTGGGTCTGCGTCTCTGACGATTTCAATCTACTCAGGCTCACCAAAGAGATCCTAGAGGGCGTCACGGAGAAGACTGATTCGAATAACTCGAATCTCAGTCTCCTCCAGACTGACCTCCAAAAAGAGATGATGTCCCGAAGTTTTTTGCTCATCCTTGACGACGTATGGAAGAAAGAGAATGAAAATTTGAAAAGCAAATGGGATTTGCTCCTCGGTCCATTGATCAATTCGGCAAACCAGGAGAGTTCGGCATCGAAGGGGAGCAAAATTATTGTTACAACTCGAGATGACAAAGTCGCCGAGATCATGGGCACCACCAAACCTCTTCGATTGAGCACTTTACAAGAGGATATCTTCCGGCAATTCTTCATCAACTGTGCTTTTAATGGTGCAAACCCCAAAGATTATCCAGCGGAACTAGAAGACATAGCCAGAGAAATAGCTAGAAAGCTGGGGAGGTTACCTTTAGCCGCAAAGACTGTGGGAGCGCTCTTGAGCTCCAAACGGATTAAAGAGCATTGGAGAAGAATCTTGGAGAGTGAAATCTGGCAATTGGATATGGAGGAGGATGGCATCATACTGGCTCTGAGAGTAAGCTACAACTATCTCCCTCCACACCTCAAACAATGTTTTGCATACTGTGCTATTTTCCCGAAAGACTATGAGTTCGATAGGGATGACTTGATCTTCCACTGGTTGGCCCATGGTTATATCAATCCGAATGATAGAGCCATGCGAGTTGAGGCCATTGGGGAAGAATATTTTGATGATTTGTCTCGCAGATCTTTTTTCCAACCAACCGAATGGGACGACGACAAGTATGTGATGCACGACCTTATTCACGACCTAGCACAATCAATTTCTGCATATCGATGTTTCATGCTACAAGATCAAAACCTCCAGAAGATCCCAAAAACAGTTCGCCATCTATCGATATGTAATCAGAAGAAAGTTGATCTGAAGAAGTTGGAGAGCTCATGTGAACTGAAAAAGCTACGCACCCTTGTCGTTTTTGGTTTTCCAAAAAAAAATGTGTCTGAGATAATTCCAAAGTTGGAAAGGGTGCGTGTGCTTGATGTTGGGCCCGACTTGGGTTCTCCTGAGGCCATTGTTCGTTTGAAGCATCTTCGCTACTTGAAGCTCGAACGCACATCAATTCGGGAGTTGCCTAAGGATTTTTGTAATCTCCATCGCCTGCAAGTGTTGTACTTACCAGCTTCCTACTACTTGATCAGCTTACCAGAATGCTTCAGTAACTTGATCAATTTGAGGCATCTGATTAGCGACTCGGATGTAATATCTACGATCACCGGAGTCCATAAGTTGAAAGATTTGCAGGAACTAGAAGCATTCAAAGTCTTCAACAAGCCCGGACATGAGCTGAGTGAGTTGAAAGAAATGAACCAGCTTCGAGGATCTCTCACGATCGGGAATCTGAAAGAAGTTGCAGACATCAAGAAAGCAAAGGAGGCTAATCTGCTCAAAAAGGAAAATCTCACAGAACTGCAATTGAGATGGGGCCTTCAATGGTTCCGTGAAGAAGGTACAGATGCTTGGAACGATGAGGATGTGATCGAGGGTCTCCAGCCAAGTCCTTCTCTAGAGAAGCTGATAATTAACGAGTACTATGGTCGGAACTCTCCGAGCTGGATTACGATGCAAATGTTGCCCAGTCTAAGTCATGTTGAACTGAATTCTTGCAAAAAGTGGAAGGTCCTTCCGCCTCTTGGGCAGTTTCAGCACCTCAAATGTCTGGAGCTATATGGAATGCTATGTATCAGGATCATTGGAGCTTATGATTTCTATGGCGATGCCAACTTCCCATCCTTAGAGTCACTCAAACTTGAAGACATGTCTGCATTGGAAGAGTGGAGAGGAGTAGAAGGCCGTCAATTGTTTCCTAGCCTTCGAAAACTCATAGTAAAAGATTGCCCTGAATTGAATACCTTCCCTCCGCTCCCTCCAAAACTAGAAGCTCTCCATCTCGCAGATGTTGGATTACTCTCCCTTTCATCATCATCGGCAATGCCATCAGGAGACGCGGTTGGAGGGATGCCAGAGAGTAGCAGCAGTGGAAGCAATAAAAGCCTGCCGGTGTTTGGACGCTTGACAGCGCTTAAGGTGGTGCAAATCAAGCATTGCCCGCAGCTCATGACAGCGCTAGAGGGTTTTCAAGGGCTGGTGTCTCTCCAGAGATTGCATATACGAGAATGTCCGAGACTGGAGGAACGCTGGATGGAAGAGGATGGGCCACTTTCCGTCGAGGAGCTCAACATAGATGACCAGAGGATATTGTCAGCCAGGTTCCTACGAAAAAGTCTCGGTGCCATTCGAGACTTGGAATTGTCTTCAGGCAGAAGTCTAACCCATTTCAGTGAAGACGAAAAGGAGAGTCTGAAGCGCCTCACCGCTCTAAATAAGTTAACAATTACATACTGCCATACTCTTCAAGCTCTTCTGGAGGAGCTGCATAGCCTCTCCTCCCTCCAAGAGCTAGATATCTTTAGCTGCCCCGAGATCAGGTCACTGCCATCAAAGGGACTACCGCTTGGGCTCCAGGAATTAACAATTGTCAAGGCTAATGAAGAGTTGAAGCGTCGTTGCCTCGAAGGAGAAGGTGAGGACTGGCCTAAGATTCAGCATATACCTGACTTTGGAATCTATGATTATGATGATGATGATGTTGATGATGATGCTGATGATGATGATGTTGATGATGATTTTGATGATGATGTTGATGATGATCTTTAGGAAGTTCCAGGAAGGCTT
The DNA here is from genome assembly GCA_963920575.1 of Narthecium ossifragum. Taxonomy (NCBI): domain Eukaryota; kingdom Viridiplantae; phylum Streptophyta; class Magnoliopsida; order Dioscoreales; family Nartheciaceae; genus Narthecium; species Narthecium ossifragum. Next base: position 3,808,849 of record OY986972.1, read on the forward strand.
GTTTTCGATCTATATATTAAAGGTGTTTGTTTACTAGCCTAGCCCAGGCAAAATTTCTAACCTAGCTCGTTAGCCCGTGCACAATGCTGGATCCGCCCCCGAGGAGGGCTTGCATGAGAAATATCATGGTGATGTTTTTTATCATGATCTGGACCACCTCTTTGATGCGTTCATGTGTGATTCAAACACCCTTTTTTTTTCCTGGTTTAATTCCTTCCATTTGCAAGTCAAGTATCACTTTTAACTTTCTGAAACATTCTCTATCATCAGATCTAGGATGCAGTCTTTTTATGCATATGTATCTTTCCAGCACAGGTTTTTACATGTTGTTTACTGCTTCTCTCTCTCTCTCTCTCTCCCTCTCTCTCTCTCTCTCTCTCTCTCTCTCTCTCTATATATATATATATATATATATACTCTTTTGGATCCAACTAGGTCATGGAGATGAGAAGAAGAACAACTAGAATTATTGAACAAATGGTTTCTTATATTCTAGCTAGAAATAATTATGTGGGTAAATAACACCATCATGATCCTATGTCTTTAAATATTTGACGTTTGCGGTCGTTGAAGCTAATCCTCCTCACCTTTCTAGTTTTTGGACTCATTTTTGTACTCATTTCGGCTAAGGTAAAAAAGCTCTGCTTTACAAGATGGAATCTAAGTTTGGTTCCTTACATAACCTGGCTTATTTATTTTGATGCAAATGTATACCATTTATGTTGATTTCTATGCATAGTTATGTAGATATATTCGCCTTACCAAAAGGAGAAGAAATCGGAAAAAAGAAAGAGAAAGAGATCAGAAACAGAGTAATTCTTCACAAACATTTCGATTGATCTTTGTCGATGACAATCAAAACAAAGAAAAAACAAAACTAAGGTTTCAAAACTGAGATCCGGAGATGTGAAAAGATTCAGCAGTGCTTGGATTTGTGATCTTGTGGGCCAAAATAGTCTTCATGAACAAAACATTTAGCAGTGCTAGGAGAAAACCATAAGATTTCTTCCCATAATGATACCTGAACATGATCCATCTTTGCATTGAGCTGCTCCTTCAACACCACTTCTCTGACGATATGAATGCAATCCCTTCACTACTCAAATTGGTGAAAGTCAAGTCTTCTACCGTAATCCATGAGAATGAAACCCAAGGGTTAAAGCTTATCCAAAGACTCCTTGAAGGGAAGAATGTAAAGATCCTTCTGATAATATGGCTTATGTCTCATGTGAGATTATTTGTGCCTATGGATATAGCTAATTTGATCGTGCTTTATTATCATTAGATGATCATAAGGTGAGTTGCGCGTAATGGTTAAAATTGTCGTTAATTCCTCGCACAAAAAGCATAGAGACATGTTTAGATGCATCTCAGTTTCAGATTAAGGATTTTGCCACAGATTGACTCTCATGGGTTTTCAATGCTCTATTAATCTATGATCAGAATGCTTGGAATTGGCCTATTTGTTTGAATATAATGAGAGGGAGCAAGGTTACCTGATTCACAAATTATGATCAGATCTACCTATTCCATTCATATCTTTTACCCAAATCCTCCCTAAAAATAGACAATGGCGTCTCTGCACTCTTTCAGAAATCTACACACAAAATATAAAAGCATCTTAGCACTCTTAATTAACTGGGTCCTACTCATCAAGTTGACAGGTCATCAAGTACTCAATCATTTTGAGTCATCAGGTGTGAAGTTATTATACTTTAAGCAATAAGTTCATATAGAATGAAGCATCACCCCTGAAAACTGCAGCATTTCCTGTAAAGCTGTCCAGCCTCCTCTTCATTTCTTGTACCTCTAGTAATTGATTGAGTTCAAAGTTTTGTATGAAGGTAAAGAGTTGCTTGTAGAATTACTCTTAATTCAGCAAGAGCTTTTGTATGAAGCACTAGTGTTAATGTCATGCTGCTAACAAAGTTTCCAACTTGTTGTTTTTAAAGTTTCTGTGTGACTCTCTGGATCGACATCGGGAACATTAGCTATTTAAAAGTATGCGTGCAACCTTCTTTTTAAGTTGTTGTTAGGTCATTACTTGTATCCAGTGAAACTCCTTATTGTCATGCTTTGACATAAGTTGGATACCATGGTGAAAAGGATATCTTACAAATTGCAAGGAAAAATGATGAAAGAATTCAAGAAACACAAGATGAAGAGTATAGTTGTCAAAATTGCTTGGTTGCAAAGACAAAATGGAGCTCAAAAAGGAATGCCAACAATGGCAGAAAAACAAGTTGAAAGAAGTATACAATGGAAAATAAAGAAACCAATTCTGTGAAACAATAGAAGACTTCATTAATGGTGCCTGGGCTTGTGATTTCTAGGCCCCAAGTAATCTTCATGAACCCCTGGTAGCCTTTCATGAACTTCTTTTCTTGAACTCTTGGATCTTTCCTTCTTGGTGAATGAACAATGCCCATCTTCTTCGCATGTAATTACTTCTTCTTCCCTTGCTCCCATCAAAACTCTTTTTCCCTTATATGAAACAAACTAGCTTTCTTTATTTCGCCGATAAAAGCAGAAAACAGGGAACTAAATCCAACTTTTGACACTGAAAAAATACAGTACTTACAAGAATTTTTCTGTGGAAGACCTGTGAGGACTCTTCTTCCAATCTGATCCCTGAAGAAAGAGAAGAGAAACAAGAATTTGAGTATCAAATACAAAGTTTTACTTAGCCATGCAACCATATAAAAGAACAGCTCCACTATATATAGTAGACATGAAAGAGCCATTGAAGGGTTTTGTATACCTTGAACTGAGATGACTGATAGTAGAAGCAAAAGCAGGAGCACTACTGCTGAAACAAGAGGTCTCATTTCTGAAGTTATGACTCTAGGAACCTGAGATGAGAATGTGGATCAGTAATGCTTCTGGCTTCAAGATATATATGCCATTATCTGCTTTTCCAAACCTTACAATAAAAAAGGTGACATTGTCCAATTGTCAGGGTCTGTTATAACACATGAAAATTTAAGAATGGGGTTTGGTGTACTATTTCTGAATCTTGACTTATGATATTATTGAATGTCACTCTTTCAGGAAGGATGCTTCCACAATTTTTGGACAGTGTTCATGTACTATCCCTTCAAATTTTCAAAGAATGAAACTGAATTTATTTGCTCAGTGTTACTATATTCAGTAGAAAACAAACTATTTCAGCTTTGAAGTTTCCGAATAAATTTCAAAATGCCTAAAAATGATCTGTATAGTATTAAATTATTAAACATGTATTTCTATGTTAACAGCAACTAGATCAGTATAATTTCTGGAGAGCATATAATAATCTTGGTTGGAATATGGGCTGTTTACACCAAAAAAGAGAGACAACTTTGCCTGCTCTTTCCTCAGCAGCAAAACATCTGGGTGGCTGGGCCTGGCCTTTAAAGGTGTAGCTCTTTCTCTCCCATGGCCAACAGCATAAGGACATCCGTATATGGAAATAATACTTCATGACAACATAATTTATGGACCACTTGTGACAAAATTACTCTTGTTATTGGTTTCATGCAAATGTTGGCTTCTAGGGAGAAGAGAATAATTTTTTTTCATTCTTTATATGAGTCGAGTATATAACCAGGCAAAATGGTTCAAATTGATTAGATTTAAAAACAGTCTCAACCATTGGATCTTGATCTGACGTTTTGAGATCAACTTTTTCTCTCTCTTACTAGAGTATTTTCTTTTGACCAAGTAAATGTATTATTGATCTCAACCAACCTATGGTCATTTCTGAAGACAACTCTGATCAGCATGGTTGGGAAATTCTTTTTTAATTGAGTCTTTAATTTTGATTTAGGATGTGGAATGCTCTTATGGACACTTTGATGTGCCCATGTCACTTCTCTTATTTGGCTCCACCCAAAATTACTGACTCTTCTCGCTGGTGCATCAAAATGACTTTTTGTATCCTCCGTGAAGAACATGAGCATTGTCTTCTATAGGACCATCTTGTGGCTCGCAAAAGAGTGGTAGATGAAGAAAGGGAAGTACAAGCAAAGGTTCGGGTGACCAGAGAGGCATGTGTTGGGAAAATCCCTCCCCATGAGAGATGTTGACAAGAGACGTTGACGAGAAGCGACAAGGACGCACGGTGCTGGACAAACAAAGGTGCAGGAAGACAAAGGATCGAAGGATCGATCATCTTTCCATGACAGAGAGCTGTGCTGGAAAGGATCGATCAGAGGATCGATCCTCCCAAGACGTTTTTTCCCATGACATAGAGCATGTTTTTGGATGATCGATCCTTATCCTAAAGAGGATCGATCATCTTCGGGGCGGTCTATTCCACGGAATGAAAGAATCGATCCTTCCATCTAAGAAGATCGATCCTTTGTGGAATCCGGGCTAAAATCAAGGGTCGATATTAATCCGATTGTGGGTTAATTAGTGGATATAAATAAGGTTAGGGTGTAACCCTAATGAGTAGTCTTGATATCAGAAACCCTAGAGAGAGAGGTCTGGGGGCTTGATAGGAAGTTGGGCATTCTAGAGTGAATGTATATGGGAGGGATGAGAGAGATTTATATGTGAGAGTTGAGAGATCAAATCTTGTAAATCTCCTACATATTGAAGCTTTCTCTCTTCCCATGGTTTTTCCTTTACGGTAATTTGCCGGAAGGTTTTCCACGTTAAACTGGTGTCTCCTCCTATTCTATTGCTTTCCCATCTTGGCATCATCCCCGCCGAATGCCCTACCAGCATGGAGTGATTTCTTTACCATCGAATGCGATGCCTCCTTCCTTCAAGGAGAGTCGGGCTTGTGCGTTATCTACTGGAATGCCTATGGAGGGAAATAATGGTGATTTTCGGAGGGGGGAGAGCTAATGAGGCTAGGGACGCTGAGCTATACGCCATGGAGAGGGCGGTAGACATTGCCGGGAACCGAGGTTGCGAGAGGGTGTTGTTGGAGTCTGATTCCAAGGACCTGGTTGAATGTCTTAATGGGAGGAAACAGTGGTCCGGTTCTCTAAGTGACCGACGGCAAGGACTTTGTTAGAATGCAGCCCAGCTGAAGGAGATTCATGTACGATTCGTACCAAAAGAGGATAACGAGGAGGCTGATTTCCTTGCAAGGGCCGCGAGGGGCCGGTGGTCGGCCAAGTTTTGTATAGGAGCCCCGGGAGCCCCAAGAGAGGCCCGGTGGGGGGGATAGGATAGTTCCTTAGTTAGAGGTAGTTAGTTGTTTTGTTTTCTGCTTTTCACTAACCCTCGGGCTCAACTTGTTAAAAAAAAAAAAAAAAAAACTACAATAAGAGTGATTGTAATCTTAGGTTCATAGATAAGAAGGCATTACATTTTCCCTTGAAAATTTACGCAAACATCATGGTTTAATTCATTGGGTAAAATGAATTATCATTCACATGTTCAAAAAGTTAATATAGTTATAACTTATAACTTCGATAGAATTATCATTCACGTGTCCAAAAAGTTAATATCGGTATAACTTATAACTTGGATAGGTGCCTTGCTGGTCTTATTAAATAATTTTTTTTATTCTTAAAATTGAGCCTTTGATCCTCGCTTAGTTTGGATCAATGCTCTTGCAAACACAACATTCATAACAAGACTCGAATCGAAGCTCTAACTTGTACTTAAGGTATTTAAGCAAACATGTCTTGGCCATCCAATACCTCATGCAAAAGCTTACTAAATAGGTATTAAGTACATAATTGGTTCATGACTAATCTAATAGCAAGTAGCAACAGCAAGGACCAATAATAATTCTCACAAACTGAGGCTAATTCTAATACAAATCCTGATCTTTTTCTTTCTCCTTCTTCAATTTGGGCTAGGATCACTTGGGCCAAGTATAAGTGGAAGGGAAATCTGCCATCCATGAGGGTTCCAAGCCGTTGTTCGTACCATTGGAGGAGGATCTGTGCGGCGAGCTATAAGCTACAGGAAGGTATCCGATGGATTCCGGCGGCGGGGAGCAAAGTCTCAGTTGTGAAGGATCATTGGGTTCTAGACCGGCCTCTTTACTCTTCCCCTGTACCTTTTGATGTTAACTCAGTTCTTGATGATATGACTGTTGGTGAGCTTATGGATGAAACTGGTTCTTGGTGTGAGACAAAACTTAGAGCCATCTTTCATCCTGATCTAGTCTTAGAAATTCTTCGGATCCGCCCCGGCGTAAGCTCTGATCAGCTTATTTGGCCTTTTCGAGGGGATGGGGAGATTTCTTCTGCTTCTATCTATCAATGGTTAGTAAGCTTAAATTCCACTAATTGGATTGGTGAGGAGCTAAATGCAGGGTGGTTGAACTTGTGGAAAACTCCGGCTGGCCCAAGAATTAAAATTTTCCTATGGAAATTGTTTCATGGTAAAATCCCCTTAGCAGAGATCCTCTCCGCTCTTGGATGTCTTGATTCTCCTCTTTGTCACAGAGGTGAAGAGGCAACCGAGTCCATATCCCACATCTTTTTTGAGTGTTCTTTCGCTGTAGATGTATGGAGGAACCTCTCTGCTACAGGGACCATCCCTACCTCTTGTGATGACTGTTGGAGACTCCTTTCTGCTCCTAGGAGAAGAGGAGCTGATGAATGGAAATCATGGGTGTCCTATACCTTTGTGGTGGGTATGGAAGGAGCGCAACTCGGTGGTCTTCGGCGGAGAGTTGATGTCTTCAATTCAGTTAGCTAGGCTGATCAGAAGGCAAGTCAAAGAATTCAGGTTGGCAAATCCTTTTATACCACCGACAACTCCTTCTCAGGATCTTGCCCATGTGGTACGTACGGATGCCTCATTCCGTTTGGGGGAGGCAGCTTTGGGCGTTGGGTGCTTTCCACCTCACAGTGCGGATGTTCTATGGGCGTGGCGAGGGCGACGTCTGGCGAGATCAGTGGTGGAGGCGGAATTATGGGCTATTCAAGGGGGCTTGGTGGAAGCTAGTAATAGAGGTATTACAAATCTAGTGATCGAGTCAGATTCAATTTTGGATGTGGGTTTTGTTTCTGGTCGGTTTATTTGGCCGCAAGAGTTGAATTCTCTTCTCTTATCTATCAGGCGGATTTCCTCCTCTTTCCAGACGGTGCTTTTTGTTCATATCCCTCGAGACCTTAATCTAGCTGCTTATGGGATTGCTGCTTCAGCTTAGAGTTTGAGGGTGACCTCTGAAACCTTCTAATCTTTTGTATCTTTTTTCTTTTTTGCTTATTCGCAGCCCTCGGCTTAACTAATAAAAAAAAAATACAAATCCTCTAATTTATCAGCCACCAAAATATTTGTATGCAATTATACAAGGAATCATGCCAAATCAATCAGAATGGTGAAATGGTCAGGTTGAGTGAGTGTCAAATCCAATTACTTCACATCTCTAGCTTGTGTCAGAGTCCTGGATCCACCAATCCAACGGTCCATGTGCAACCTCCTGGATCTACCAATCCAACGGCCCATCCAATCGCTTCCACCCCTGTTCTTCTCGTTGGGCTGTCCATGTGCCAGCTGCTATGCAATCAATCAATCCAAATTGGTCAAATAGGTCTGGTCGAACCTGGTCGAGTCACGGACCTATTAGATTCATGAATCACATAATTCGGATCCACCAATCCAACGGTCGTCGTATTTTCTAGTATTGTTTTTTTTGTTATTTGGGTCCAGAGACCCTCCATATATATACTCTCCCAATCGCTTCCGGCTATCCTCTTGCGCACCCTAGGGTTTTGGAGAGAAGACGGCCACCTCTGTTCGCTGGGCCTTCCTCCAATTGATCGAAAATGGCGGAACAGGTCAGATTTGTTCTTCAAAATTCCATTTTTAGCTCTTCTTGTCGGTTTTTTTCCCCTTCTTTCGATTGGTTTCATGTACAAAAAGCTATCTTGGAAGATCTATAACCTCGATCTATTGGATATTTACCTGAAAACAACGTTTTTGAGGTTCTTTTGTTGCTGTAGAAATTTGTAGTGCTTAGCCTATGGGATAGATTAGATCCTAGCTTGAGAATAGAGGTGTGGATCGGTAGTAGCTTAGCTGTGGGTTTTGATCGAAAAGTGGGTGAGTAGCTCTGTTTACATTAGATTGCATGTTATTCGGGGGCACAGCATAGTTTGGTTGGATATTCATATTGATGTGATACTATCTTTAGATGTTTTTCCGAATTGTAGCCTTTTGGCTGTATGAATATACGGCCTATTCATTTTGGTGGGATGGGGTTTGTGGTTTGTCTGTGATATGTGTGGGCTTTTGATGTATTTTTACGATTGAATCTTGATCTAAATTCTGGGCTAATTTTAGCTCTAATGACATGCACAATTTAGTTTGGGTATAAGTAAGTTTTGAACTCTGAATTGCTCTCATTTCCATTGTAGGTATTATATGTGTATGTAAAAATGGTTAATTGATGGATTTTTTATTGCTTCACTGCTTGCTGAAATGGCCCTTTAATATTGAAGACTTCCTTTTCTTGCACCTATTTTTTCTACATAAGTTTAAACATGTCAGCATGGATGGATTTTGTGAGTTTTCTTATCTCATGGAACCTCTTTCCCATCTTTAGCTTTTTGGTTCCTTGGCTTGGGTTGATGTCTTTGTGGAAATCTTAGTTTAAATATCCATTGACAGGAGACAGACATCCGAAGAGTAGATAAGCGGTCTAGATGTTGAGTTCAATGCTTTCACTTATTTTAGATTTATGTATAGGTTTTCTGCTTGGTTTGTATTTTCATGCTTTTGTTTCCATCTGTAATGCTTAAAATAAAGGATAATACAGACATATACATTTAACCCATAGAGGAAAATAGAAATGCATTAGGATTATGATGTGTTAGGTTTTATATTCTTTGAATATGTAGGGTTAGCCATGATATCTTTGACAATATAAGTTATGGGTTATTTATCTTATCTGTGAAAAAGGGGCCATTTGTGCTTTCATCAACTGTTCTAATTATTTGTTATCATGGATTTGATACAGACAGAAAAAGCTTTCCTGAAGCAACCGAATGTGTTTCTCTGGTAAGCGCACGGAGAGAGCATTATTTAATTCCTTTATTTACAACTGATGATAGGAAGAGCTTAAGTTTTTGAACAATGCAGCTCGAAGAAATCTGGAAAGGGAAAGAGGCCTGGTAAGGGCGGGAATCGGTTCTGGAAGAGTATTGGTCTTGGTTTCAAGACACCAAGAGAAGCCATGGAAGGTTTGAGATATGACCTCATAATACTTTTAGTGTGTTTCCCTCTACTATCTTGATAGAGAACCAAAACATTGGATGCTCTTTTATCGCGAATTGTATATAGTATATTCTTTTCTCACAACTGCTCAGGGGCAAACATCTTTTTATAGTTTCATGGCCGGCAACTTTTTTTATTAATAAATGCTGAATATAAGTAAATGCTTTCAATCAATTGCTAAATTAGGTTTGACAGCAGTCAAAGCCGTTAGATAAAAAAAAAATCTTTAATGTCAACTTTTTTCTAAAGCCCTGAAATCTATGGGTTTATTCTTATTTTTATGAGTTTAGGCCATTCTGTTAGCGTGTTGTCAATCGAAATTTCAATGTTTAAACTTTTCCTCCAGGTACCTACATCGATAAGAAATGCCCGTTCACTGGCACAGTTTCTATCAGGGGTCGAATCCTAGCTGGCACATGCCATAGTGCCAAGATGAACAGGACCATCATAGTCCGCAGAGACTATCTTCACTATGTCAAGAAATACCAAAGGCAAGCGAAGTTATGTTGAATTTCTTTTGTAGTGTTTCTTCTCTCTTTTGATTGTAGATCTTATGTTCTTTCTTCTTTTAGGTATGAAAAGAGACACTCAAACATTCCAGCACACGTATCCCCCTGCTTCCGTGTGAAGGAAGGGGACCATGTTATCATTGGACAGTGCAGGTAAAGTTCTTTCTTTTGATTTTGTAGATATTCAGCCTGAGATTGGTTACTCTTTTCAGCTTTATTTTGAATCAAATCTGAAATTGTTGTTTTTTTTTAATGAAGATGACGGGTTTGAAGCACAAATTGAAATGCTATTGTTTCTTTTATCCATTTTTGGATGCAATTGAAGGTCTGGCATTTATTTACAAAAACTTCCTTTGCTGTTCTGATTATTGCCCACCTTTCTCTAGGCCATTGTCAAAGACAGTTCGATTCAATGTGTTGAAAGTCATCCCAGCTGGATCTGCAGGCGGGGGAAAGAAGGTTTTCACCGCTGCCTGACCTTTTTTCTCTGCGCGACGCATTTGAGCGGCATGAGATTAAGATGTTGAGTCCATATACTGAATGTGATGTTTGAACAACAGCTTTAGTCTTTTGACTTTATTCCTGTACTGGTTTAGATTATGAATCCATTTTTGCATCTAGTTCTGGATTGTTATTGTGGAACTGCAATAGAGGAATCTAAGTTGGCATGTTACTATTTTTACTTCATCGCTTGCCAGTCTTTTGAATGGCCTGATTGTTTTCCGAATTGCCCAGTTGTGGATATTGCTGTAACAATTGACATCGAGGTGTGCTTGGGCGAATAGTTTTGCAATCCATCCTAGTTTTTGGTCTTTGATGCTCGATGTTAAATTAATCGGAGACTCCAGACTTACCACTTTTTGTTTTTTTTTGGTTTAATTACATAACTTTTTATTCAAAACATATATAAGACTGTATCTTTTCCTTTCCCTTTTTGGTCCAGGGAAATGGAATCAATCGCTTTATAAGTTTGCCTCTCTAGTTCAAAACGAAACACAAAAAAGATGAAAATTGCTTCCAGAAAGTTTCAAAAAGGATTTATTTTTTTATTTCTTCTATTTTAGTTGATTTCAACGAGGTTCAACTACGGGGCTTTAAGTAGATTAATGTAAGACGTTTATTTTGGTTTTTATTTTTTATACCATGAGGTTTTAACATTCAGATTTAGGTGTGGGCACTGAGCAGTACCTCTAAACACAATTATCCCATGGTCCTCAGCAGGATTTGAGCCCCAAAATACCCACTCACACCACAGGAGGTTCTCAAGCAAAAGAGTTTGAAATTTTAGTTGCTGAAAATTTCACACCTATCATTCAACGACTATCTAAAAATTTTTCGATCTCAATCAAATAGTCCGAAGATATATTACTAAAATAATTTTCATATTAAAAGACTTTCTAGGGTCGAGAACGTTAATGATTTAATAAAACAATGTTTAGTATATGAGTTGGATCAGACACTATCAGTTTAGTCTTTGGCAATATATTAACACTTTTTAGTTATGAACTTGTGTGTTAGACGTTAAATTGTCACCTTTCGTATGGCCCCTTTGGTCTAAGAGACTTAATCATGATGAAGAATGTACGATAAGAAGTCATAAAATCACTATGATTTCCTTTTCGTCCTTGAACATTAGGATATAAGTTTTAAAAATTAATTATTGTTTATACATCTTTCCAAACACCTTCTAAAGTTTGAAATTATTTGTATATCTTTATAAAATACTTTTTTATCTATATATAGTTATGATCAATTTTGATCTTGGCTAATTCCGAAATTAGGTTGCTCGTAGCCAATTTGGAGCCATATTTTTCCCCAAGTCATATGCAACTTTAAATTTCAAAATTAGTCGTAAATTGGTTATCATCCTTATATAGAGCATGGTTATAAGTTAATCTTTTGTTGTCCTATTGGCATCCTATGTGACAGGGTTTATCTTATGTGGATGCTGATGTGGAGGGGGTAATAGTGGGGGAGGGGGGAGTTAGGGGGTTAGTGGGGAGTTATGAGGGAGGTGAGGGGAGATGGTGGTTACCCTGTCATGTGGCAAGGGATAGGACTAGTCATCCTTATATAAAGAGCATGGTAATAAGTTAACCTTTTATTGTCCTATTGGCATCCTATGTGGGAGGGTTTATTCTATGTGGCTGTTGATATGGAGGGGGAGTTTAATGAGGAGTTATGAGGGAGGTGAGGGGAGATGGTGGTGTAATAATATATAGATAGATAATAATGAGCATTTATAAGGATATACAAATAATTCTAAACTTTTATTGGGATATTAAGACAAATATCAATATTTATAAGGGTGTATACACAAAAACCCCAAAAATTGATTACTATTTAGATTCCAACATAAAAAGTACACAGATATATCAACCTTACAGGATGCAAAAATTGATAACTTTACATGAAGAAGAAGCATCGCTAGCACATGACTCAAAAACCGAGTCAGGACACTATCTAATCTTATAAACTAATCAAGGGGCTTCTTGAAAAATGGCATCTACGTTTTTACGGGTTATAAGGTTGATTATCAAAACTGTAAGGAGCTTTCTGATATATCTAGTATATTTTCAGGCGGTTCTTTGCATATTGTTTCTCCTCAGTCCTCAGACAACAACATATACACCCTCCCGCATCCCTCCGTTCAGTTTCCACAATCGTTTAGGGCGGTGATCCTACTCTCCAGGACAATGTCCTCCGCCACCTCCACCAGCGGTGCCGCCCCCTCCGCCGCCTCAGCGGTGGTGCTGGAAGAAGCATTTCTGCCTCCATCCGTGGCTATGGCTGGCGACCTTGGGCATCAACCCTTTCTCCCCGGCCTCACCCAGCCCATACCCTTCTCCTCCGGGAACCCTAGGATCGAGGAGACCCGTGGTATCATGCATCTCTTCCCCGGCGACCTTCCCACTAATACCCCCGATCTCCCGGTAATATTTGTCTGTTTCTTGAAAATATTTTAGTGTTCTTTTGTGTATTTTATCTTTAATCGAAGGGACTGAAGGTTTTATAGGACCTGAAGTTGGAATGCTATCGCATGTGATTCTATCTCGGATTCTGTCTACGATCGCTAGGATTTTTTCGACTTCCAGGACTTGGATTTGCTTTCTCTCGAGTTTCTTGAGAAGAATTATGGACTTAGGGTTTATTTTGGATGTATAAGTTGAAGTTAAAAGTTAGATGAGTCTTGGGATTATGGAGTCGGGGATGCAGGTTTGATACTTGTTCATTCAAAGAAAAAATTATCATCAGAATTTTGGGGTTTAGCGGGGTTATGGAGCTTGGATTTGATGTCTCATCAAAGTCCTTGAAAAAGAACCATGAGATGGTGCTATGTTTTGGTTCTTTGAAGTATTGAGTTTAGCAATTGGAGGAGTTTCAAGGGTTTACTTGGCAATCTCTTGGAAGGTTTAGAAGATTCACTGCATTAGGGCTGGTTTGGTTTTCGAAAAGATTGGAGGCCACAAATGGAGAGTGGTTAATTATGGGATCCGACTTTTTTTTCTGTCAGGTGGGGAGGAAGCCTCTTGTGTGCGTTCTCGCTGTCCCAAACCACATGACCTATGCGGATTTCTGCCAGTTTTGTGGCTCCTTCATCCAACATATGCTCGAGATGCGCATTGTTAGGTGGAAATGATTTCTACACATGTTTTTCCTTTAGTATGTATGTTGTAAGTTTTAGTAAGTTTGCACTTGAATAACTTCTTCACTTGATAAATGGCTGTTGGGTATCACTTGGTTTTTGTAGGATTGACGGGTCAGAGGATCAGTATAGTGTTCTTGTACGCTTTGATGATCAATGTTCAACGGATGATTTCTATCGACATTTTAATGGGAAGCGGTTCTCTTCAATGGAGGTTTGTGATTGTCTAAGTGTTTCCTATGAAATCTGAAATCTGTTATAATGATTATTACCTCTTGTATTCTAGGACAAGTTTTCCTGTTCATTTATGGTTGATGTTCATCTTATCCTTGTTTTGGTGCAGCTTGATGTTTGTCAGATGCAATTTACTTTAGATGTACAGTACACAGGATCGATAGAGCATGGACAGAGTGTACCAGTGAGCTCATCAGAGCAACCTACTTGTCCAGTTTGTCTTGGTAAGCTCCTACATGTAAAGCCCTATTTTCATTCTTATAATACTGTGTACCTATTTACTGGAATGAGGAGTTTTGTTGTAAATAATCAGTGAATGAATGGAACATTGTTACTTCAAATGTGACCAATAAAGTGTTAAACTGAATCATGGTGTTATAATATGTTGCTGACTCATGTTGAATCAGAAATAGAGGTTGGTTGGGAAATACATCCAAAAGTGTTTGGAATGTGGAGTCCTAATTGGTGAAACTAGGATTATGGTGGAATATACATGCTAGGGTTGTTGTCAGATGTAGTCAGCTTAGAAAGAAGCAAAAAGATTTAAGAAAGAAAGAAAAAAGGTATAAGAGAGGGTGGATGATATTAGGTGGTTATTGTCTTGCTTTGGCTCATCAGAAGGTACCAGAGTTTGGCATTACACTGATCAATTTGAGCATAAACATGTCAAGGGAAAAGGAAAGAAATCTTTTCTTGATATTATTCTGGCAATTAATGATCATTACATGGAAATGATAGGCTGTCCAGCTTGAAAATGGAGCTGAAGGATCACCGTAACCAAAACTCATGCATTTTCTTGGAACAAGAGACCCTCCACGATATGCATATCATTGCACATTAAACGCAGTGCAAATAAAACTGATGAGCAAAACCGATGAAATAAATCGAATTATCACAATTTAGTTGTGATTTCTCACTATATATGATTGAAATAGATTCTTGGTATATCTTAGATGATACTGAGTCTAACTGATGAGAGAGGCTCAAATATCATGAATTGACTTTGAACTCTGATATCTGCTATATCCTCTATCAAGTTTATTTACATGTTCAAATAGGCCGTTGGATAATCAGTTTGTTTCAATTGAACCTAAATTCAACAATCAAATTAGTGGTTTCTTCCAAAGTGATCTAAAACTTTCACTTGCACTGAAGGATTCAGTTCAAACTTCCCAATGGATCTAAGTTCTTTGGAACCTGCCAGTATGACCAACAAGCTTAGCGCTTTCATACAATAAAGTAGCAATTGGATTGCTTGGTCTGTTTAAACCAAAACCAGGAGTTCAGCTGCCTGTTACTTTAAATGACCTTAACCCTTGAATCCAACCGATAGGTTTAATGCCATAGCTATTTGTGAACCCGTGTTAATATGTGTTAAACCAACTGATCGAACTAACTGAAGTAGTTAATATAACAAGCTGGACATTGGATTTTGTTAAATAGACACTTAATTTTGTCAAATAGAAACTGATAGTTCAGCAATCTTCTTTTCAGATGGACTGTGGTTTCAAATAGAATTATTCAGAGTGGGTTCTTATTGTGTTTGAATCTGCCAATTTATGTGAAGGCTTAGTCCATATAAAAGGCAGTGGATTGCTGAATTTTTACACACATGAGCAATCTTGCTGCCAGCTTCTTGAAAGGAACTAAACCTGGAGTAAAACCCCATTTTGTGCTCGAAATGAATTTTCGACCGCATCAATCCCACCTGGAAAAAGGTATTGTTCAACGTGATAAAGCATAGATGCACTTCTGGATTTAGTTGAAAAGTAAAACTCAGTTCAAATCTAGGTCAAAAGGTATTGAATGAACATCCAGCTGTGCTAAACCTGAAAACTCAGTCCAAGGTTCTTGTTGGACAATAGGTCCATGGAAGATAGTTAACTTCGTGAATGGTCAGCCTCTTGGTTACTACTTGACCTTGTGGCCACTCTTTGCGTTGGTCCATCATATGATTGTTCGGATCAGCGCTGAGCAGTCCTAACCCAGGTCGCATCTTTCGTAACTACGCCCGTCTTGCTTGGATGATATTGTTATTGGGGAGGCAGCTACCCTCATAGAACTAAATAGCACTGCTCTTATCCCTCTCCCTAGGTATCTAATATTTGTATTCATGCTCGATTAGACTAGTATATCTCTTATATATACCAAGATGGTTATAAGTTAACCATCTTGCTATGTCCTACATGGCAGGTTTAAGCCTACGTGGAGGGGGGAGCTAGTGTGGGAGGAGGGGGGTTAGTGGGGGGGGGGGGGGGTAAAGGGGGAGGGGGTTAGTGGGGGAGGGGAAAGGAGGGGGGGGGGGGGGGGGGGGTAGCGGGTTGGTTACCCGTGCCAGGTGGCACGGGGGCCCACTAGTACTTTATAGGTTAGATCAAGGAAGGAAGGGGAAGCTCCTGTATTAAATATGAGTGCTCTTACCGTTCAGTAAGGGCAAGTAATACCCCATCGTCTCGCCTTATAGTCTTGTAGTAGAGTGGCCTTCTTTAAGTCAACCAAGTCTATGAGTTAAAGTAATGAGGTCAGTTTCAAACATTTTTGCCCAGACTTTTGAACTGTGTTAGACTTTCCAATGCAGCCAACAGGTTTACATACTGCAATAAATGGGTAGCTAGAATCCTGGATTTTGGTTGAAATTAGTGAAAAAGTCAACTGCGAGCTTGTTCCAATGCACTGAAATGATGAGTCAAGTTCATACATGAATGTAAAATGGTGTTAAATCTGTCATTGCAACCGAGGAGCTTAGTTAACATGACTGAAATTAAGGAGCCGGCCTCAAGATCTAAAAACTAATACCAGCTCAGAGCTATTTTGCTCTATTAGCCTTCGTGGCCAACCTCCTGACCTTGTGTACTTCCTTGCTTCATCATACTTTTATCAGTGAAGCATCTTACCGCACTTAATGATGAATTTAACAGTTCCTAAGGTTTCTCTTGCCATTATCATCTGATATCAGAAACTCTAAAACTTTGTTTACTCGTATTTGTATCATAAGAATTTGTCTCGACATTATCAGTTCTCTCTTTATGATTGATATATTCAGAATGAATCATGTTTCAACACAAAGTGTTGTTCTCTTCTTTTTTTTATTTAGAGCGGCTAGACCAAGATTCCAGCGGGATTCTTACAACAATTTGCAATCATTCTTTCCACTGTTCTTGTATATCAAAATGGACAGATTCTTCTTGTCCGGTAAGAAATCCTACCACCATCATTGTCAGGAAAGCCTACAATAATGGTCCCCCCTCCTCATGTCCTTTTTGTTGTTTGATTGATCATTGGTGTAAAGTGTCCTGTATTCACAAGTTGCAGTCCTAGCTTTTTTTGCTATGTAATTGCATCTGATGGGTAAGGTAATAACTGGGAAGAAGTTATACAAACTCAAGTGACCAGCTTAAATGCAAAGGATTATATAGAATTCATATGCCTGTGTGTCGCACTTATCCTTTTGCTTTTGGTGTTATAGAATTCTCGCATAGGTTATGTTACTTCACCTTGTTTGAAAAGCTGAATTTAGTTCTCTCTTTGGCCTACACAATCATGGCTCTAAAGATTGATATGTAAACTCAGTTTGCAGATTTAAAATGCCATGATGTTTATGTATCTTATGCATTTCTTTTTCATTCCGATACATTATGTTATCGTTTTTCTTCTTTTCCACTGTCTTTTATTTAAGGTTAGTAGAATTGTCACTTATCCCATGCTCCTTCACCATGTTCATAAGCTGAGTTTTGGTTTGTCTCTTTGGCTTACATAGTTCATAGACTCAAAATGATTCATGCAGTTTCAATTTTCGTCATGGTGGTCCTTAGTTGCATAACATTGATATGCACCACCACTCCGAGGCCTCCTTACCTTGACCATTAGGTAGACTTCAATTCGTAGAAAGTTGATGTCAAAGCGACAGCCCTGGTACAAATTTGTTCACTCTTCTATGCAGTCTGCCGCGTGTGATGAATTTGGAGACTAAAAATTGCCAATAGCTTTTGAGGTAGCTGTCGAAATTAAACTGTTGTAGCTACGGCACATGTTTGTACTGACCTACTTGCCGTCTTACATAACATGCATGACATTGTGGGAATAATGTATTCAAGAATAGCAGTTTCTGACTTTTTCATTATTTTCTTTTATTCATTAGCTTGAAAATTCTAATTTCTTACACTACTTTGTAAGGTATGTGAATTATGAGGACCTTTCAGGTTTGCAGGTATTGCCAGCAGCAACCTGAAAAATCAACATGTGCTGCTTGTGGGGCCTCTGAGAACCTCCGGATGTGTCTCATATGTGGTTTTATCGTTTGTGAAAGGTAGACATATTTAGATTCATTATTGAGAAAATGAGATCTTGATGCGTCAAAAACTTCAGATTCACGTCATAACGCTTAAATAAAGAGAAAAAGCCAGGTCTTTTTGAAATGCCTGACTTTTGCTTCTTTTCTGTTTTACAGCGGTGAGGAGGGACATGCTACACAACATTGGATGGAAACACAGCATTGTTATTCTCTTGTTTTAGATAGTCAGTTAGTCTGGAATTATGTCGGTGATAACTATGTTCACCGCCTTATTCAATCGAAAACTGATGGGAAGTTGGTCGAGTTTAGTCATGCCGATGAGACGTCCGCAAATTTTGAATATTCTTCAGATTCCGAAATCACTCAGGCCATTTGCAACAGTAAACTTGATATTGTAATTTGAGTTCCAAGATAGTTTTTCTTGACTTCCTTTATAGTATACGATCCTGAATTGAATCTTAAAAGTTCTTAAAAGTCATGTGACTTTGTTATTTCATCGATTGTTATTAACAGATTCATATGGAGTACAGGGACCTTCTCAAATCCCAACTTGACAATCAAAGAAAAGTATGTGAGTCTACTATCTAATTCTACTTGATACTGCTACTTAGTTGAAATATTGACTAACCTTTTTATTGAGCTATAGCATTATGAATCACTTCTTCAAGAAGTCAAGGAGGAAGCTGAGAATGAAGCATCTGAAGCAATCGAGAAGGCTATGAGTTTTAAGCTACAGAAATTGCAGGCCAAGCTTGATAAGTGTGGAAAAGAGAAAAAGTTCGTTGATGAGGTCAGTACTCATCTTACCAATTATTTAAATCTCTGCTTTGTGTTATACATAGAAACAGTTTATATGGATTTGTATCCTTTGCATATCTTGATTGCTCTGCTGTTATCATTGATACCCAGACTGCCTGTCTTATATGCTAGATAAATGAAACTCTTCTGAAAAACCAAGAGATATGGAAAGCAAAGAATGCAGAAATCGAACAAAGGTATCTCTGTCTTCTGCTCTTAAGGACTTCATGTTGTACCCATAATTGTTGTTCAAATTAGAGAATAGCACTTCCTATTGGAAGAGAATAGAAATATTTGATGGGGGTTTATAGTTGCCATGGTAATTCGAATTCTGTAACAATTGAAAAAAATAAATGATGTTGGAAAGCAATATTAGTTTGATTGCATTACTACACAGACTTCATGGGTGCAAAAATTCTTTTCAAATGTGAATGTGGTGTTTTCATTAGTGAAAATGCTACAATGTTTCCATCGTGGAACTTAGAGGTGAGCTTGTATATCAGGCCTAAGGTGTTTATTTGGATCTTAGTCTACTTTATTCGATCTATGAGCTTCTATATCACTCGGATGAACAAGACTTGCTGGAAAATTCAGTGCAGAAAGCTCAAGTTACTGTGACCTCTTTCGAGGAGCACCAGAGAAGGTCATATTTTTCGTTTACTGGCCTCAAGTTCCTCAGGCATGATCCTGCTAGCTGTGAGGTTCTCTTTTTAGTTTTAGTAATTGACCTGTGGTGCCTCTGCCCCACTTTTTGCAGCTGTCATTTAGTCGTTGACAAAGACTGCTGTTTAATAGAGTACAGACTCTGCATGTGACTTGATGTTTTCATCTGATGTTTGGTGAATACCGCACTTCTAGCTGTTCTTTCCAGACTCATCTGCATTGTTATAGAATTGGTTTCACTCCTAGCTTCATAACATTTTCATCGATGTTTGAGAGGAGCATTATCAAAATGCTTCCTTTTAAACTCTTTTGTCTATAATCTTTTTATGATCCTGAGTCGTGACTTCAGACTGCTCATTGTTGACCCTTCACTGACTTTTCAGGGAGGAGGAAGCTGTTAGAATGAAAGATGAAAAAATTATGGATCTAGAGGAGCAGGTAAAAATTAGCGTGGTTCTTGTTGTATGTGGTGCTATTCAATTCCAGAAATTCACATGCAATTACTATCACAAGGTCGTGTATTCATAGAAAAGATGCTGCTCAACATAAACCCACTTAGCATTGTGGACCTCATTATGGTCCTGGAGTAGATTTTCATGTATCCACTTATATGCATGAAAACCCACCAATAGCTCCTTTCCTTCTGTCCTTTCCTCTACAAAGTGACTCTTTTCTACTTTAGACAATTCGTTTGACCGTGTTTGATATAGCCTTCATTTATCGATGAATGAAAATGTGGCGGGAACTGGTAGATGGTAACAGCATGCGTACAGCCATTCAAATGCTGTGCATATTTTTTGTGCTTGATTATCTTGGCACATGAATGTCCCCTCTGATTGTCACGGACAGACTAGTAAGTGGTGACACTACTTGCAGTCACTCATTCCATTCTTATGAATATAGGATCTGAAGTGGGGAAAACAATGCTCTGAGGTCTTGTTGTGACAGACTTTGAGGTTTTAGCTTCAGTGGAATCTTAATAATTGCAATATCTGAAATCCATCTTGGTGTAGCTTATTTTGAAATTCTCATCTTCCTCCAGTCAGTCATGGACCTTTGTCGTTCTTGGATTTATTAGTTCAAGAGGGTAAATCATTGTGCACCTGACTTGTTTGTTTGACTTCCTCAATGTGATACAAGCTAGCACTTCTTATGGTAATTGTCAACCGAAATTTTGGATCGCCATCACATTCACCTGTGATTGTTTGGACCCTCTCTGCTTCCTACAAATTGAGATTTTTATTGAGCTGTGATTCTATATAGGTGTAATTTAGCTTGTTTCTGGCAGTTTTGCGTTTGGTGAAAAGCTATTTTAGGTTGTTTTAGTCTTCCTGCATGGGTTGTAACATCTGAAAGAAACATCACAATTGGTCTTAATTCCTACCATTGTACTTCTTATGGCAGCTTCAAGATCTAATGGCTCAGCTTGAGGCACAGGCGACACTCAATGAACCTCTGGACTCGACCTCATGAGATGTCCGAGGTGGAATAGTTCTTCCATAGCCACTAGCATTTTCTTCAGGAGATAGCAGCAGCATGAGGTGTACCTAACCAGAGTAAACAAAGCACCCTTTCTTTCTTGAGAGTTGTAGTAATGTGAAGGAAGTGAACAAGAATGGTATGCTCTCTTAACGAAGACCACATCAATACTATATGTACAGGTATGGATTGCCGTCCCGGTGGCATGTGCGGTGCCGGCATGGATGCGTGCCGGTCCGGCACGCCCCATTCTTATTTTTCTTGCTCCTCCTCCTCCTAGTTCTTCTCTTCTTCTTGGCACGGTACGAGGGGGTTTCGATGCCGCTAACCCCCTGGCACGTGCCGGGCGGCACGGAAATCCATGTGTACAGGTAAATGAAGGATCTTTGGTGTGCTTCTCATGGCTCACATGCAAGTGCTCTGTGAATATTAGTCAGACAAGCTTCACTAAAAAGGTCATTAAATCAATTCAGTTGTTCTGCTTGTCCTAAAAGCTGGAATTTGTCTATATCCAATTGAGTGTAGAATTGCTTTTCTTGTGTTGGTTTGTTGCTGTATCCACATTCAGCTGTTATATTGAATCCGGAGTCGGATCCAAATAATGGATATCAGCCTGCAGCATGGATAGGGGATTTTGATATAGTAATTTTTAAAAATTTAGAGTACTGATGGATGTTAGCGGGTGGTTAGCATAATCTCAAACTCATCTCATATAAAAAAAAGAACCCCAAACCAGTCCCAAACTCATGTGATTTGTATATCACATCTTATTCCCGTTTAAAATTCAACTTGCACGGGTATTTAAATAAATATCATGACAAGTTTAGGTTTTTTAAGCATAAACCTAAACCGGTTCAGATTTAACTCGTCTTTTTAATAGCCGTTCGAAATCTATTTAAGCTCGTTCCAAACCCATATTATTAGGACGGGTCAGGATGGGACCAGCTTAACCTACGCCGTTGTCATGCTTATGCTTCAACAAGGATAAATAATGTAATATTGTTTATGACATATAGTTAATATGAAGTTAAATTTGGAAGCTTGAAAACCTTACCAATATACTCATTCAGATGAAATTAAATGGAACTTAAAAATTGTCAGATTTTTGTTCGATTCGAATGAGTATCGCTGTATCGAGTCAGGGGGTGCGTCCGACGGCTAAATTTGTCTCTGACAAATCGCACGTTACAGGGCTCCAAGTCACGTGCTCCTCCTTGGAGACGTCTCCATTTGGACCAGAAGTCCAATCAACAAATCTCCGAAGAGACGCCCATCTAGAGCTCTCGCATCCAGCGACTCCGCTGTTCTTTTGCCGATCTCGAGGCGCTTGAGGGTAGCGGATGCTGGTTATCCTGTAGGACGTTTCGCATGCTAACTGGACGTCATCTCCTCCTCGTTTCTGCCTCCGAGCTTGTTAGCTGCCAGTTCTTACACAGGCATCAGCATGAAAAGCAGACGTGTCATGTTATCAGTAGTTTTTAATCCACCAGGTCATCTATCACAGCTGTTCTATATGCAGCATTCCATAGCTGATCTCGCTGTCTCTGGTCTGGTCTCCTCTCCTTTCTCCGCTGACCCCTCCACGAGCTGAAACACTTCCACGGTACTGAGAGAAACATTATAGAAGATAGTCTAATCGACAGCTAAACCCTACACTCCTCGCTTCCCCTTCGATCATCTCTCTTTCGCTTTCTTGCTGGCCGTGGAGAAGTATGCGGGAGAGATAGCGGAGCCATGGACGACGCTTGGCACCACAAATTGCCATCGATGTGGCAGCCGGCGGCGGCGGCGGCGGCGGCGGCTCCGGCCGCCACTCCTCCCGGACCCGTGGATGGGGTATTACTCCTCGTTACTTCCTATATGCTTCGTTCTTTTGTTGTCCCTAAGGCATTCTGTGGCGGGGAAGAGTATGCGATCGATTGCTGGTGTTGAGGAAGTTTGATGTCATAGTTTAGGGTTCCGATCGGCTTAGTAGGAAAGCGTGGTTTGGTATTTGTGTTCGGATATAGGTATTGCGACCATGGCATTTCTTGATAGCAATTGCTTTAGAGATGGATGGAAGTAGATGTTCTGGAAATGAGGACAATGACAGTGGCAATGAAGGAATTAATGCTCGATTTTTTATTTATGAAGCACATAAATCAAGATTCAAGAATCAAAGGAAGGAATTAATGCTCGAGTTTTGATTTATGAAGCTCATAAATCAAGAATCAAGAATCAATGTTGAAGAATCAATAATGTACACAATATCGTTTAAATGTGAGGGAATGGAGGGAGCTCTGGTTTAGACCTTCTGGTTCAGTTGTCTAACGCAAAGAAGGGCGTGTATTACTTGTAGCAGCACTTTTCCCTTCATATTGATAATCCCCTAGGAAAACACCCAAAGTGTAACCAAATGGTCGTAGGGACTGCTTTGAAAATCTTGAGTTGTGACTAAGTTTATCTGCTGGCTACTATGGAGTGCTTGTTCTTCCAGGACTTTGTTGTTGTTAGTTCTGTGAATATTTAGATTTCTGTGTCTTGACGGTTTAATCTGCATTCTTTCGATCAGGTTACACGGAATTCCCAACGCCTTGTTAATCCTTATGTTGCAGAAGGAACTAGATGGCAGGATAATCAAGAAACCTCTGTCGAAAACAGTTTTAACATAGATTCCTCTAGATCAGGAAAGACTGCAGCGGGCGATTCGGGATTTACTTTTCTATATGGAAATTTGCACAATCTGCAACATGATATTAGGCAATTGCCAAAATCAAGATCTGCCGTAGATAAGCTTCATTTTCATAATGGCGGTGGTTCTGTCAGTGTCAGTGGTGCGAGTTGCGGCATGCCACCTTCATGTGCCGCTCCTTCCATTATATCTCATGTAAATAATGCTATGTGGAATGGGGAGCTTTTTTCAGTTGTTGCATCTAGGCCGCAATCAATGCCTATAAGCACCAGGTCCTCTAATGTTATCAGTAATCCTCTAGTAGCAGGTTCTGGTTTTCACAGTTCAGGTTCACCTAAGCCAGTATGTGTTCAGGCGTCACAAGACAGTGATGCAAGAATAGCGAATTCATCACTGATGCTTGGGTGGCCTATCTCAGATATTCAAACCTCAAGAAAGATACCATCAGAAGTTATGTCTGCTGCATTTCATGATGTATCTGCTTTTAATCGCCGTCCTCGTGTATGTTGCCTGAATACAGGTGTGTGTACTCTTCCGTCTTCACTCTATTTTCATGCTTTATTTCATATACGCATTATATTGTTTTCTATCTTACTGGCACAATGGATGTGCGACTTAAACCTCTGTAGCTGATTCGGCTTTTAGACATTCCTCTCGATGCATTTTATATCAATAAATTTATTTTGGCTTACTTAACCTTTTTCGACTACTCTTTGACAGTTGGTGAGCTTGTCATCAGTGGCATGGGCCACTTGGGAGTTCTTTGCTTTTGTCATAGTTCGTGTATGACTGTGGCAAAATTTTGTGAGGTAGTGAAATATTGTATATTTGAACTTGTCTCCATTACGTACTCTTCCTCTCTAATTTCAGACATCGTTTATTGACAAATTGTGAGCTATATACTTAAAGTTTTCTGCAGCATTCTGGATCATCTTCAGTCTCCCCTGGTGATGCTGTCTGTTTGGAGAATGGCATGACTATCGCCGAATGGTGCAAGATGAGATTCGGAGTATGTAATATGCCAACAATTTGTTTCTAGTGCTCTTCTTCTGGTCGCACAATATGATAGAAAAACCATAATGCAACTTACTGTTGCTTGCACCTTCTCTGAAAAAGGTCATCCTTTTATAATCCTGTCTCGTAGTGAATTTTTGCCTTGTAGGTCACTATTTGGTTTCTTGGCAGCAAGACCTAACAAAATTTTTAATCATGTTATTGTGCTAAGTTATTTGATATTGGCATTCAGAGTCATCAAAGCTTTAGCATTTGACCTTTGTTATCAATACTTACACTACGCCATTTATATTTCCATTAGCTTATGACTTGGTCCTTTCCACTGTTTATTTCACTGCGAAATTCATCCTTCTAAAATGTTTCTGCTATCTCACATGGCGAGTTTATATTTCTTAAAGTTACTTTAAACAAGCCGATTGGTTTCTTGAAGAATCTCTTGATCACCTCAGCATACTATACATTGAATGATATTGCTTTTTGCTGCCTTATTCAGCAATGTACTTCAACGCATTGATTGATGTGCCAGTATGCACATACTAGCATAGACTCATATGTATCATGGCGATAATTACTGGAGTGATGCCTAAATTGGCCTGAATCCTGTGCCATACATGTAGAAGCTTAGAAGAGCTTGGTGCTGTCCGCACAAAGTCAGTGCCTAGTGTCGGCACGAAGTCAGTGCCTAATGTCGGCACATGTAGTGCCTACCGACATGCATCTTGCCTGCCAGAGAGCGGCATGGCATTTGCCACTGGCACGGTTATCCTTGCTTCAACAAACAGTTACAATATTGACACTGTCATTGCTAAATTCAAGCGATCCCATGTAATTGTTGCATGTAGAAATCAATACAAATGGCAGCATGTAGGGATCAATACAATCTTTTATATTCTATGATAGCAGGTAGCTGGATAAGAAGCCTATTTTCCCGCTTGACCTAGCACTTGGATACTGAGCTTCTGACTCTTACTGGTCTTTTAGATCAGGGCAACTAGTGATGGAAATGGATGGGACTGGCTAGATGATTCTTCAGCAAAGGGTGGTTTACTTGGGTTAAAGCCTTGTAATGTCCCTCCCTTATCAAGGAATCCTGGGACATTTCAGCCTCTGGGAGGACTTGGTGGATCTGGGAGATGTGAGGAAACTTGGCACAAAAATGTTCATTCTAGTGTTTCGTGTATCCAAGCAGCAGGACAATCTGTCTTGGATAAATCATCAAATAAGGTCGCAAGTCAAGCATATCAGAGGTCTAACACGGATGTTGCTAGGCCTCCTAAAGCTGATAACCATGGACTAAGAGCAGTGAAGGAAAACCCTGTCTGCAATGGTCTTGAAACATCACTCTCCACTCTCATTAAGGGAGCACAAAATGTAGAACCTCAATTTGTCACTCATCATTATGATTACACAGACAGCTTTAGAACTCCATGCACTGCCTATACATGCCCAGTGCCAGAGAAATCCATCAATCAAAGTTATATTAGTAGGGGCACATTTTCAAGTGAACCAAACCTGCTTCAGCGGGATGCTGCTTCCTCACATATCGAATTGAGTCTTGGGCAACCATCTCAGCATCATCAAGTTTCTGCAAGATCGGTTGCAGCAACTATGCAGACTCGTGAATTTGGGGAACTGTGTCATTCACAAAAGCTGCGATTGCATCAGCAACCAGATTGTGAAAGTAAGTTGGGTTTAGAATGGTGATTTGTCCCAGTTGATATGATTGCTTGTCAATTTCTTTTACATCTTTGTTTAAATTTCCATCAATTTTGATACAGCTGTGCACGGCCGAGGAAGGGAGATACCGTTGGCAAATTTCCACTGTAATTCATCAGAAACACCAATCTCAGATAGCAGGCAGTATCAACATGTTATTGGAAGTTGTCATGCTTTGAATGATCCTGAAGATGGTGAGCGAACTGCCAATGCAACTAGTAATTCAGCGATCTCTTTGTTTCTTTCACATCTTAACTATGCTGAAGGGAGCAATCAATCTCAGGGTGCTGATATAATAACTGGTGACAATGAAGATTTAATGACTAAGACAATTGATAATGACACTATTTTTGGGAATGGCAACCTTCCGGGTGTGTTGGAAAGTAGAACACATCCTACAGAAAGGAAATCTGAGGTGAAGGAACTCAATCACTCCAAACGTATGGAAAAAGGAAAGGGATTGGGAGTCACTGATACTAATAATGAGTTGTCAAAACTTAGTTATTTGCTTGAACCAGCTAGATATGCTAAATCTATATCCTTGGCTGGTGGTGGGCAGATATCTCCGACAATGGATAATAGGCAGCTGTCCTCGTATTTGCATCAGCAATCAAACATGCTGCAGACAGTGGGACCTGATATCCGAAACACCAATGAATGTGGGAATGCCTCCTTTCTTCAAACCAGAGATTGTTTGGATCATCATAGATCTGCAAATCCACCTTGGTATGTCGATGCTGCACTCAGTTCTCCTACGTTGGAAAACGCTATGATGCTCTCGTCAAAGAGAGTCATGAATGTATCAGGGCCAACTCCTGCTTTGGTTAGTAAACAGGATACTCAAATCACCCAGCATTTGCAAGATGAAAATTTGAGGTTTCTTAGTTCGAGAAATGTGGCCGAGTTGTCTCAAGAGGAGCAAACCAAAACTTCCCTTGAATCAGACTGTCAACATGGAAGACTATGCTGTCTTTTGGTTAGTGAAGTGCAGAGAAATGTCAGCAAGGATAAGATTCCTGAGGAGTTTAGGCAATTGGCTTGTTGTGGAACTCAACACACTACATCCAGAATTGCTGCTAGATCTCTCCATTCATGCTCTAGTTGTCAGTCTGGTGGTGGTTTAAATATCTTAACTGGCGAGCCTAATGTTACAGGTACTAATCTAGAGTGTGCAGTGTTGTAGATGTGTTTCCAGCTTCTCAGTCTCAACATTTCTTCGCATAGAGAGGGGCTTGGAACATTATAGCTTGTGATCATGTGTGCAGGTTCAAGAAAATGCTTCAAGTGCACAGCTAGAGAACAAAGAATTTCCATGTGTCCAAGAGAACGGGCTATGCAATTTCCTTCTTGCAACAGATGTGGTTCTAATGGGCAAGCGTTGCCTAGGTGACTATGATTGTGATGTTTGTGCTTCTTACTTTGAAACTTTAGTTAAAAATGACCACTGATTAGACTACCACCTAATATACTAAGTGGAACGCGAGCGAGTTTTTGTTTCTAGCATGATAAACCTTTTGTGCTTGTGCCCTGTTAATTCTTGAATTGGTCGTGAGTTTAGACTGCATCAAGTAGTCTATTCTTTAATTGCAACTTTCATATTTTGGCTTTCTTTTCTTGGAATCAGTTTAACCTATCAATAATACCCGTTATAGGTGTCAAGTGTGAACCTATACCCAAGAAGGCTGACACCTTTGAGATAGAGAGATGATACTCTTTTAAACTATTAAAATTGGACCACTCGTCCACCAATTTGTCCTAGAGTTGTTGCCAGCAAGGATCAATGTGCCAGTGGTTCTGCTGGCAACACCGGCACGAGGCATATATATCTGTGTGTGTGCGTGCACGTGTGCGCATGTGAGACGCTACTTCCAAGTAGGAATTTAGTTGTAAGTTTCTATAATGGCTTCCTATATATGCTGTTTTGAAGAGAAAGAGTGCCAACATACAACTGTCTAAAGTCATGTACTAATGTATATTCATCTTGATCTCAGACTTGGAAGGACCTCACCCAACTGTAGAGATACTGTAAGGAATGAAGTTTCTAATCACATCGCGCAGGGCCCTTGTTGTGCCACAAAGTCCAGCTGCACTTTTTGGTCAAATTGCTTGAAGGGGTGTTGTCATTCTGGAGATAACAATTTTTGGGCCATTAGTGAGCGATGCCACTGTGTGGAGACAAAGAGAATAAGAGCCAACATGACTTGCACTGAAGAGTATAGGCTTCAAGATTGCGGAAGAATGAAACTAAATCATTGTGAATGCTTTGGGAAACATGTGGTCACGACGAATGAAAGTGGGGCAGTTTCATGGAGAGATGTCCCAAGCAAAGTAATCGGAATTTCTGGTGCTCAAGAAAAACCTGCACAGCATCTGGAAGTCAGAAGAGTGTGTAATGATCAGCTTACAAAAATTGGTTCTAAAGAGGTTAATGATGGTCCTCAGGTGCTTGAAGAAGTGAAAGAACAACAAGTGTCGAATGCTTGTTCTGGATCCTCTGCTCCTGTTGTCACTCAGCTTTCGGTCGACGTTAACAATATGGAATCTTTTGCCACAGAGATTCAGAACTCAAAGTCATTGTATGATTCTGTGGTTGATGAAGGTTCACAGGTTGAAATATGTGGCTCATCTGATGAGCCACATCACAGTAAAGAGTGGGAAGAGGCACTCTCTTTCGGTGGTAGCATGGACCTTGTGAAAATTAAATCTAAAATCCCATGTTTACCAAGACATTCATCTGATAATTTTATGAAAGATCTTTACTTGGAGGGTTCATCTAAGTTAAAAGAAGAGGGAAAAGATAGATATGCTGGATGTACTGCTCAAGAAACCGTCACCCACATGATGCAACAAAAAATGGCATGCAAAGCAGAAAGAAAAAAGAGGAGAGTGAAATGGAGGAGACTAAATGCATCAAATCCCATGTCAGGTTCAAAAATGCAGCTGTCTTCTTCAGAAGAGATAAAAAGTCCCCTTCAATCTGACAGTGAGACACAGAGGACATTCACCTCTCCTTGTGGGACTTCAAGTATCAAGCGAAAACGCTCAATGCTTTTCTCAAGTAAGTCCCTTAGCTGGAAGAGTTTTGAAAACAATCATAGCCTGTCGGAAAATGATAAATCTGAAGCAGGTGATGGTGACAGTAATTCTTTGGTGCTGAAGCCTTCAGCTGGAGAAGAGGGAGACCATGAAAGCGCTGTGGCTGGGAAGAAAAGGCTTGCGATCAAGAAGGAAAAACAGGTTCGCACGGGAAACGAACCAAAATACATGTTGGTAGGTTGTAGACAGAACTCAATTAATCATGAATTGGGAGTTCATGAGAAGAAGTTTAGGCCTGTTGTATGTGGGAAATTTGGTGTCATTTCTAGTGGTCTGTGCAATCCGAAGCCTCCAAAAATTGTTTCCCTCAGCTTGATACTAAAGACCACTGGTACACACGACACTAGTAGACGTGAAGAGAAAAATAGAATGTCCTCTACACCTGGAAGAAAAAGCGCACTCAGTGCCTACGCTAGAAGCTCCGATGAGTTACTATTGTGGAACAATGAAGGTTCAAGCTCACAACTAAATGGAATGGAACCCAGCATAATTAAAGGTGGCCTGAACTCCAAGAAAACTAATGGATATACAGATGAGTTTGCAATAGAAAGGAGGGAGAAAGACTTCAAAAGAAAAGGAGCTTCAGGAACTGGCATGCACCATGAAAATTCCAATTCTCAGTCATACAAGGAAACTCGTAAGAGGAGTCTTAGTACACTTTTGGAAGAAGATAAAAATGCAACACAAAAGGACTTACTGGAGCTTGGGGAAAATGAATGTTCTAAACTGATTGAAGCAGGGATTCAGCTGGTAACACCGCCTCCTAATTCGATATACGATGATTTACATGGTAACAACCAGTGATTGTCTTCTGTTTATCAAGCGAATGGATAGAAACTTCTATTGTTTTTCTTGAGCTTTAGGGTGATAGATATGCCAGGACTATTATTGCTGAATTCTCTTCTCTTTTTGTTTGATGCATTGGAAAATCTGGCCATGGTGCTCGTAATGACAAATGAATAAAAATACTTGCAGAGAACCGACATTCCAAACCACAATTTTCAAAGAAGATTTTAAGCAGTGCCCTGGTAAGAAAGAATCCTTCATACTATCAACATCATGCCGGTGAACAACATCAAAGAAGCACGAGAAGGTAGCAAGCTTTTCCTATCTAATCCAGTCTTTGGAATTGACAGTCTCCTATTTGTCTTATATCAAGCTGCATTTACTTTTCATGACTCACTTATATAATATCACGAAGGTCTGATTTGTTTGTGAATATCTTATAGCAGATCTGGCCATCAGTCCTTTCTCACTGATGCAGGTGCATTTTGTTGTGTGTGTGGAAGCTCGAACAATGAAGAACTCAATCAACTGTTGGAGTGCAAAAGTTGCTTAATCAAAGTATAAAATCATGTCTATATGGTTCTTTTCGTTAGTACATATCCTTACACTGAAACTGTGAAGTAGTGAATGATGAATCATTCTCTGTAGGTTCATCAGGCGTGCTATGGTGTTTCAAAAGTTCCTAAAAGTCATTGGTACTGTCGACCGTGCAAGTCAAGCTCCAGTAGTATTGTGAGGAATAAGTTCCTTTTTGCTTCTTTTTTCTTTATGGCTATTCTCCTATTAGTACATATGTGCTGCTTCTCTTTGTTAGGACTCTTCACGTCCACATTCTACAATTCTCCAGTAGATGCGCACTGGTAGTACACATGACCTAGGTAACAATTGTAAGGAGCTTACATGGCCTTGATTTGAGGATTGGCAAAGTGAAATGAACTGCTTCTCGGTTTTCATTCAGAACCAACATGAAGCTTTCTCTGTTTAGGTAATTGTGAAGGTAGAATAGGACTGGGTTTACATAAATGCCAAACTAAGGTACTTGAACTCAATGATCGTGATGTTCTTTTTAATAGGCCCCTAACAAGTAGCACGGCCTTCGTAGTACGGTTTTCACTGTTGCATTATCCAGTTAGTTTTCTCTGTGCCTACTGCACGATGGCCTCTCTTATATCCGAGTTCGATATCTAGAAGTTAATCTTTTTTCCTGAAGAGGAAAAGAAGCCTCTGAATCTGAATACACTGTGAATTCGTAATCTAATGCTGGAAAAACAACAATTCTTCCAATAAAACGTATTCCTTTCTAATTTCTGCATATCTGGGCCTAAGGCTATCATATCTTTTGTGGCAGGCGAAACTAGTGTCCTGTATATGCTCCTCTTAACATTTTTAAACCCTGAAAACCCAGAGCTTTTTCTCCGTGAAGAGGGTGGCTAGGTCACTTGGTTCAATTGAGCAGACCAAGTCGATCGATTGACTACTTTGACTTCCTGAACGCCACTATTTGTGCTCTTTTTGATGTTCATGTTTTGAACTCTTCTAGCATTCTAAACCTGAGAGCATGATTGTTCTCCCACTTGTTTTTGATTTTGAGGTGAACTTGGTGGGTATGTGGAGGTTGAAATTAATTGTAATGAGCAAGCACCAGGAAAGTGCAGAAGTGGCTGTCTAAAACATGGTATTATCACAGGAGAGAGGGCAATTTGGTATAGTCATGCTTGGATGAGGATGGAGCACTTGCTAGCAACGCAGTAAGCGTGTGTGGGCAGAGTGGTGGCAATGACATTGCAATGCACAAACAGACACACCCAACAGAGGTGAGAGAGGGAGGGGAAGCTGTTGGACTTTTGCAGGATGGCAAAGCCAAGTTATGAGTCTCTTAGCAAAAGATGTTATGCAATTAGAGATGACACTAATAACACAAGAAGCTCTGCCAGAAACGAACTTGATCGAGGGCTGCTTTAGATGGGAAGACCCATGCATAGGAGATTCCAGACAGTCTATAATAGTTCATGATGGGGATCGAGTAATCATACTAGGGCGATAGCCAATTTATGTTTGTGCAGTATAACTATTGTACTCCAGCTGTATAATGAGCATATTATAGGCATACTAATACTGATTGTTTAATGTTTTAAGCACTTATAGGTGTAAATTTATCCAGGAGTTCATTTACAAGGTTATTTCTAAGCAGTTTTGTTTCCTGTAAATGGTACTGAACTTGACATGTAAGACTGACATAACAGTAATGATAACCCAAATTAAATACTTATTTTAGGAGCACATCTGGCATCTTAATTTGATGGATAAATACTGTTCAATTGGAATTTTAACATAGAAGCTAAAGTAGCTGATAGCTGCTTCTGACAAACTTTGACTGCTCATTGCTTTTTCGACTTGTGAAATGTGTGCAGGTATGTGTCCTCTGTGGCTTTGAAGGTGGGGCCATGACCCGAGCGGTAAAGACTCGAAATGTTGTTAAAAGCCTGTTAAAGGCATGGAAAATTGGAATAGACGTGAAGTCTATGAAAGCTGAGGTTTTGCCACCAAGTTCAATTGATCAAGTATCTGAATGTGATTTAGCTAGTTCAGTTCCTGTTGTCAAAACAGCAAGCTTTGTGGACTTCTTTAAAGGTTCGTTAAATAAAATTTTGCAGAATGGGTCAAAACTCGTACAGGACAATTCACAAAGCAAATCCCAAGCTTGTAACTCTATAGTTGCTGGGGTGTCTGATCAGTCCGTTACCCAATGGATTCATATGGTTTGTGGACTTTGGACTCCTGGTACACGATGCCCCAATGTTGTCACAATGAGTGCTTTTGATGTATCTGGTGCTTTGCCTGCTAGGAAGAATATTGTAAGTTTCTCTTGTATGTTGAGTGAGTGGTACCCTATAGTCCTATACTGCCCATATTTGACCGTACTCGTGCTTGGCATTTTTTCTTTTGTCGTCACTGGATTATTGCTGATGCCACTTTCTTGAAACTCTTGCTCTTCAGGTTTGCTCAATCTGTAATCGAGCAGGGGGTTGTTGCATACAGTGCAGGGTTCTAAATTGTTCCATCCATTTTCATCCATGGTGTGCACATCTGAAGGTATTACCAGAAGCCTCTTGGCAGAAAGTTACTTAAAAATGTTATGTGGTGTTGCTTTTTCATACTTTGCTTCAGAGATGTTTATATCCTACCGAAGACCAAGGATCGCAAAGAAAAATTAAAGTTCAGCCAAGAGACTACAGCTGTTTGATGATTTCATATATGTCCTTGTGCTGTCTACCAATGACCCCCACATTATTGATCTCTAGTCAGAACAACTTCTTTGCTTCACCTTCTGCACCAATTCATCCTCTAAAGGCCGAAAAACACAATGCTAACATGCAATCTTTTTTCTTCAGATTTCAGATGCACGTATTTTTGTTATGGTTATGATATCCTTTTCATGCTTGTCCTTTCTTGAATTTGTGATGCTTCGGATCTTTAAATTTATGTACTTATTTGTTGTAGGTTTAAACATAGGTTCTAACTATGGGAGAAAAATATATGATGGTTTATCTTGAAATAGAATTTTCAGCGTCATCTACAGATTTTTGTTACTTCAAATCAAGGTTTATTGTGCCGATCGGCACATATTGTCACGGCCAGCAAATGTCGTGTATGTGGCCTTGGTGGTGGGCTACTAGTGCCAACTGGATGATCGCAGTGGCACATAGATTTGTGCTTTATTGCCAGCTGACACTGACTGACACGGGCTAGGAAAGAGTAGCACGGACTGGCACAGAGTTTTAATGACCGACACAGTGTTTTAAAATATTGTTATTCCTTAGGAATAGTTTGTCATATTTGATACTTAGAACTATATATATATATATATATATATATATATATATATATATATATATTGATTGCTCAAAGAACTCTTAATACACCCGAAAGGGCCAAAAATCAAATATGTCCCAGAAGGTTGAATGCCCATGTCGGACTAATAAAATTCCGTGCTCGTTTACATCAGCCCATGCCGATTCATGCTGGTCTGTGCCGGCGGCACATGCCAAGCCGGTCAAGGACTGGTACAACACATGCCACCGGCACGGCAATCCTTGCTTCAAATGCATTGAAAGAAAGTTGTAGATATTACCATGCTCTAATTTAAAAGTCTTCAAGCATCTAGAACTTATCATGATCTGCCAGTACACAAAAAACACATTAATATAGACAGAATTCAGTATGCTACTTTGATCAAAACTCTTCTTGAGTTTATATGCTCATGTAGGGCTTGCTGCAAAGTGAGATTGAGGGTGATGATAGTGAAAAGGTTGGCTTCTATGGAAGATGTATTGCTCATGCTACATTTCACAGTTCTCATGTTGATAGTCATCTTGAAGAAGCTGAAGATCAGGGCCCAGGAAGCAAGGAATTTACTTGTGCTCGTATGGAGGTACTCTGGCCCTCTGCCAAAGAATGGACAAAAGCCAATTGTTATTCCTTGATTTCCTTAATCTTTTTTCTTTGAATTGGTACAGGGCTTCAAAGGTCGGAAAAAGGAGGAAGGTTTCATTCCAAACCATCAGAGGCCTTACAATGATACTAGGGGCTGCATTGTTACCCAGGATCAAATAAATGCATGGATTCACATCAATGCACAGAAGTCATGTACAAGAGGAGTAGCGAAACCTGCATATTCAGATGTGGAATATGACTTGCGGGTATGTTTTAGACTTTGACGCAATTTGTTCCAGCTGTCTTTGCATGGACATCGTGGAAGACATGGTCTGTTGCACTTTCTTGGGCGAAGCAAACGTTTCCAAAATAAAAGCAATACATTGCATGTGCAATTACATCTTCTATGCTCGTACCTCCCACGTAGCAATCTATATGAATGATAATATGTTTGAATCTACCCTTATGATTCTTGGCCCTAAATAATGCAGTCTAATATCTAGGTTGCTAGAAACTTATTTGTCTCTGATGTGTAGATTGATGCACGACATCCTGTAACTGCTATATTGACACACTACACTGACAAACTATGGTTTTCTGACCGTCTTGTTGTCTAGAAGTAGCAGAAAGAGTTCGTGCAATGATATAGGAAACCATTTTCAGTTGGAATGTACATGAATTGTTCACTGAAAACTTGAAAAAAAATCTAGATATTCCTACCATCATTATCTTGGAAATGTATTTAGGAATTTCATCAAATTTGCATATAATTGCTTGAATCAATAATTTCTAGATACTACTTGACTACTTGACAATGAAAGCCTCGACACCTTGTTTCTTCAGAGACATTATGAATACACTTTCCTCCCATAGGTACTGGCCTTTGTGCTTGCCCATCACTACAATATGGAGAATATACGAGGTCCTCTATCTGCAAAAGATTGGACTGGGAGTTATGCATTGTTTTTTCTGGTCCTTAAAGATTATAGTCAGTTTTTTATGGCTGTGTGATTCCTATGAAGCTTTATATGGTGACTAATTCTTGGTCCTCTGCAGAAAGAATACATTCGCTACAAGCAGACAAAGGGGTGGAAGCATTTGGTTGTGTATAAATCTGGCATTCATGCACTTGGCCTTTATACATCTCAGTTTATTGCTCGTGGAGCTATGGTAATTATGGTCGTCCTTTATCTTTACAAATGCACATTCACTTTTTTCTGGTGACAAGCTTTAAGTTTCACTGCATGGAGTGATCTGAATAATGCATCCGATTCCCATTTTCGCAGGTTGTTGAGTATGTGGGTGAGATTGTGGGGCTTCGTGTGGCTGACAAGAGAGAAATTGATTATGAATCCGGAAGAAGGCTGCAATACAAAAGTGCTTGCTACTTCTTTAGGATTGATCAAGAGCACATCATTGATGCTACTAGGAGAGGTGGTATTGCACGATTTGTTAACCATTCATGCCTGGTATGTGACATTTTTCATTCTAAATTGCTTACTTTTATTCTATTCGAAGGACTTACTTAACTCCTAACCCTTCCAAATTCGTTTCCTTCATTTGACTTTATCAGCCAAACTGTGTCGCCAAGATTATTTCTATCAGAAATGAAAAGAAGGTGAGTGTATTAATTGTGTAATTTTCAATGTTTCCAAATCTGAACAGTCAGCTTGTTAGTGCTTAACCTTAGAGGAGAAATAGCAGTCTTAAGCAAGACTTTGCATGTGAAACAGTGCAACACACAGGACGAGTGTTTTGAAACACCTTATCCCACTAAGGGGATCTTTATGCCAAGACAATCTTGTGAAATGGCTCCATTTTGAGGGAAGGGGATCTTTATGCCTCATGGAGGGTGATGTTCTTTGATTTCTTTATCGGTGCTTCTTTTTTCTAATGGATGAGAAGGCCAGCCAGTATAGTGGCGCTTCATGACCCTTATATTGAGGATTTAGAAATCAAGGGTGTAATGAGCCTGTTCAAAATACAGCGTTACACAAATTTATAGATGAGTGGAGACTAATCTGTGCCTAATAGATCCTTGGTCTCACTCAGGATACAACTTCATCAATATGATCTCTGTTTTATCTGTTGTGGTATTTCTCCATGATTTCGACCATTCCAGTAACTTGGAGACAGTAATGTTAGAACATGCAATTCTTAGAATGCTCCCCCAAGTTACTTTTTTACATTTCAGTTGAGTAAGATCAAAATGACAGTTTTAACCTGCACTTTTGTATTAATTTTACATGATGTTTGCTAAGCATGTTCTCTGAGGACAGCAGAAATGACA
>OY986972.1:3845852-3949268 GCA_963920575.1 Narthecium ossifragum
AAAAATATAGACATAACTGAAAAGGTAACTGAAAAAAATGGATTAATCAAAACATGCAAGATGGCATGGGTTCACATCAATCCAATATGGGCATGTTTGGCAACGATGGATTCAGGAGGATCTGCAGGATGGGGGGACGCGTGGGTCCCGCGTGTTTGGATCTCTCATAGATCCCGGAAAATGGGATCCACCCGGCATCCGCATGAGATCTAAACAGTATCTCGTCCCTATCATTTTTGTTGATGATTAACCTGGTTTAGGGTACGATTGACCTCGCAACATCGTGTGAGAAGATCAAGCTTCATACATCTCAACACAAAAGCAAGGGCAACTAAGGCATTGTAAAGAATGAACAGTATCCATTGGTATTACATTGCCTAAGAATGAATAATCAATCGGTAGAAACCTTTTAAGGGTGCATTTGGTTGCCGGTTTGACTGTGAGAGTGGGAGTGGGAGTGGGAGTGGGAGTGGGAGAGGTAGTCAAGACTCCATCATGTTTGGTTGGCATTTAAGCACGGGAGAGGGACTCGCCTCTCCTGAGCTCTCCAGTCATGGGAGGAGTCTGGTTTCCTTTGCCTCCTATTTGATCAACGTGTGCTAGGATTACTAAAGCACCCTTCTTAATATGTCAATATCACAAAATACGTCATATTAATGAGATAATATAGTAAGGAATATATTAGTAATTTCAATATTATTCATGTGTTTTCCCATCTTAATTTGGACATACCAAACACAAGCAATGTCTCTCATTCTCCCACTCTCATGATGATACCAAACACTAACGAGGGCAATCCCATTCCTCTTCAGTCCTCTCCCTCTACCTCCCCGTCGTGTAACCAAACGCAACCTTAGTGGACACTCAAACTATCAAACTATTGCCTATAAATCTTTAACGACAATCAAACTCTTCACCATTTACACAAGCATTAACCATTGAGGTCAAGGACGATGAAACAATTAAACAACACGCTATGCTTCTTCCCTGTCCTTTTTCATCTAATCTTTGAAAACTTTAATCTCAATCTAGGGCGTCTAAGCTTGTGCTCAGATCGACATATGTCTAATAACCGGTGGTGACTACTAACGAGGAAATCTTATCATTGACCGGCAATAGTCAAACTAGTCAAAATCAGGAACGTATTTAGGTTCAACTCATTTAAACACTCAGTTCGAACAGAGGTGTTGAAGCTGTGAAAAAGTGTGGAAGAAATAAAGATAGTGGAAAATGGAAGATGAGAGGTTGTGACAAAATGAATGATGAGAAGCCATGAAAAATGAGAATAATGGATGATGAACTATGCTAGAACTACTCCTATGAATGATAGAACTACTCCTATGAGTGATAAAATTATGCTAGAACTATTCCTATGAATGGAACTATGATAGCACTACTCCTATGAATGAAAGATTTCATTGCAGGGAATTAAAGGAAAGAAAAAGCTTTATTAATATAAATAAGGTTATATTGAAAATAAAGATAAAAGACTACATTGAAAATAAAGATAAAAGCCGATTTGCTCTTGATTTTGGGAGAGATTTCTTCTTCACTTCTTATCTTTTATAATTTCTGACGTAACCACTTTGAAATCATTGGAACCGCTCTTGAACTATCTTGGAACTGCTCTAGAATTGTCAGAATTGAATTTGAAACTATCAGAATTGCATAACTGGTCTACATCTTCAGGTATTTACGAAACTGTCATCAAATAGAGCGTCTTATCTTCCACTACAATTTGGCCGATTCTAACCTTGACATTTGGAAAAACTCTAAACATAAAAGTTGTAGTTCTTTGAATTCCCTTTCCATCGGTTCAAAAATCAACTCATTTGAATATTGTATGAGAAAGTTATGACCGAAATAGTCAGACTACACCTATGATAATTATTAAAATAATAGACCAAAATATGGTCGATTGGACGTAGCCAATGGAAATTCACAGATTGGAATTTTGTCGATGAAATCTGCCATTCTTTGGACGATGACATTTGAAAATTCGATCATTATTTACTACTTTACCACTAAATACTTTGACTGCTAGTTTGACATACTAAACGATGGAATCTGAAAATCTCGTCAACAACAATGTTATAGATATTTTAATCCTCTTTCCAATGGTTTAAGAATCGGCCAATTTGGATATTTTTTGTAAAAATTATGGTCAAAATACTTTAGTTGTGACAAAGCTAAAGATGAAAACCATTTAATGACAATATTTATGAAATTATTATTGAACTTGTCAATCGCCCAAATGATTTTAGAGGACATGATTATATTTATGACTAACGGAACTGATAGTCATCACATACATATACCAATTGACAAAAAGAATACGAATATAAGATACACATGTAACTTCAAGCCGGCGCTCATCAAACTCCAGCCCAGCAACGCCAAAGCTGTTGGAGGTGGGAGACGTTGGATATCATCAATGGAGTTAGACTATGGCCGTTGGAGGTGGGAGACTTTGCTCGTAACATCTGGGCTGCGCTTCTTGGGTTCGACTCTGCTATCTTTCTACATATTTCATGCGAAAGCAACGCCAAAATTGACGGTGTTGCTGGTTGGTGTCGCAGGTAAGAGTCCCTATTTTACTAGGAGTGTGAGGAAGGCCTAGAGAGTCTGGAAAAAATCACGTAAACAAAAAATCAAACTCCAGCCCAGCTCTCCCGTAAGCCGTGACACGTTGACCATCAATCGGTCATTAGTTGACCTCTCTTTATAAATATCACGAGAATCATTTGACTTTGTACTTACCCGCTTCAAAAAAAAAGTTTTTAACTTTAAACTCAGTACTCAACCATTATTGGTAGCGGATCTAACAACGCACCTCCTTTCCTCCGTTAATAAATACTCCACTGCACAATATTCCATTCAATCCATGTCGATCTAATGTCTTAATCTTTATTCCTTTATTAATACTCTTTTACACAACCAGCCCCCATTAAGGCATTAACGTGCCGTGCCACCTATACGAATCCTCCACCTATAAAAATCCACACATCAAAGTCCCTCTGTAATTAAAGAAACCAACAAGGGTGCGCGTAAAAAATCAAGAAGTTGCCTGCGCGTCCACACATGAAGATGACGATGCCACCACTTCGGTGAAGTTACCTCCCACTTCACGATACTTTTACGTGTCAGGCGGTGATGTGCCAGACGCGGAACAGCGTAACCTCACTTCCCCCCACCCCCACTATTTAGATGAAAAGACCAAAATACCCCCGCCAGCTCTTCGGACGCGGTTTTATATCAAACGCGAGGAAACCGCGGCCATCCTCGCTGCTCTTATCCTTCTCCTCCACCAAATCTATATAAATCTCCCCCCAAATCGTTCTCTTCCGGCATCCAACCCTCCTAAAACCCTAACCCTAATACGTTACTCTGATCTTAGCCTGGGAATCATCCATCAAATGGGCTATGAAAGACACGAGACCCGGCCATCCAACTGCTTCTCTTGCTGCTTCGGCGGCGATGAGGAGGGCCGGGCGATGAGGCTCGTCCGATCTTCGTCAGCGTGGATCCGATCGGAGATCGTTGATGTCAAAGATCGGTGCCAGGGGCTTGCCAAGCGGATAGGACGACACCGAAGGCGCCACTCCGGCGGCGGGTTCGGGTACGATCCCCTTAGTTACGCCCTCAATTTCGACGAGGGCGCCGACGACGACGGCGAAGACGCACTCGAAGGGAAGCCGTTACGGTACGATAACTCCTCGTCCCACCTCCCCGTCTCCCCGCCTTCCGTTCCGCCGGCGGGGGCAACAACCAAAGGAAGCAAGCAAACAACTTTATTTGGAAGAACTAAGAGTGCTCGTTCCCCAATTTGATTCCACCTTCAAGAAGAACAGCTTCGCGATCCACCGGAGGATATCGTGGAGTCCTCCAGATGCCGCTGGAGGCTATGAGTGTGGCGGCGCATCGCGATCGAGCCTCTGTGGTATAGAACTCACTCTTGGCTCATAGCTGACGTAGAAAAGTGTGTTGTAAATCCACTGAGCTATGAATGAATTCATGAAAATTTACAATTTTGTTTGTAATTAGAACAGGAAAAAGATATACTTTTCTATTCAGATCTTCCTGCGTATAGTTACTTTTGTATTCTGATGCATGTAGAATTGTAGATGTAGTAAAGCTAAAATTGTCCTCTTCCTCTATAGTTTAGTCTGGTCTTAACCAGTTTTAATAGTTTAATATCCGGTGGCGGTATACACAGTAACGATGACGTGGGAATCCTTTTGCAGATGGAATACTGCCATTTTAGAGATGGAATCAGTGATTCCTGACATCACAAAAAAATAAGGGATTTTTATTTAGTAATTCTTAAAAATTTCTTAAATATCAAACATATCCATTCCCTAAATAGTTTGATTATTACACATATATCTCTTAAAATTTAAAAAAAAAGGTTAATCTGTCCCTCCGTAACCTAACAAATTTAATCATGATTATAACATGATCATGACATATAAATTACTTAATTACCCATATTAACCTTGGTAAGAGCTGGGTGGTTCTCTGTCCTGGTGGGGCTCTATCCAATCCATGACTTGCGTCGGTGCGTCGCCGTGGCCTCCTCCGTCCGCTCCTACCTACAGGACGAGCTATATCGGTCGCATCGTGCCCACAGACTCCACTAGCGGGGCTATCTCCGTGGATGTCACACCGCCGCCGAGGCTCCCCCACGACTCCCGCACGGCTAGCATTGGACCCAGGTGACGTCGCTCCCGGTGTCGACCACTAGACGGGTCGGATGGCCGATCCCACACGGCTGGCATTGGAAGGAAAGGAGCCAACTGTCATTTCCTCTCTAGTCTCAATCCAAGCTTTCTGCTTCTCTTTTTCCTCTTTTGGTGCTTTTGAAGGTTTTTTTTTTTTTAATCTTTTTTAGAGTGAGTGGACAAAAACGAACCATTTTTGAGAGCAGAATCGAAGTAGGGGTTCTATTTGTAGAGCCAAAAGATTTCCTTGCATGTGCGATTCTTGCTTCCCATGGTGATATCTTTGAGGAGCAGCGGCGTGTGTCTCTGGTTCGTATGAAATGGGGATGGAGAAGTTGAGGGTTTATGCCGCATCCTTTGTTGTGTCGTTACCTTTGAAGTATGTTGTGTTGTTACCTTTGAAGTATTAATTCAAAGGAAGGCACCTGGTCCGAGATCGGAGTAGCTCCTGAGAGCTCTCGTTGAAGGAATGAAGAGGGGGTGAAGGAAGGGATTCGAGGCCAGCAAGTTTGGTATCTTCTGTCCATCGAAGCAAATGCCAGCTTACGAGACGAATCGGGTCGGAGTCGATGGCGAGTTTGGGCGGTCGGGCCGGATCTGTATGGAGCTTGGCAGCATCGATGTCGGATGGAGTTGAGGGCAGTGGAGGTGTGAGTGACGAAGAACGACGCCGGAGAAGGAGAGAGGAACTATGTTAGAACTACTCCTATGAGTGATAGATCTACTCCTATGAATGGAACTATGCTAGCACTACTCCTAGAAATGAAGAACTGGCTGCAGGAATTTTAAAGGAATAAAAGCTTCATTGCAGAATTTAAAAGGGTACATGGTAAATAGATCTAAGTCTACTGATACATGCTAAAAGATAAATAAAGTGACTTTTGCTCTTGATTTCGGGAGAGAGATTCCTTCTGCATCTTCATGGCTTTATATAGAGTTTTTAGCAACCACCTTAGAACCACCCGAACCACCCACTACACTGCAACTGTCAGAATTGTTTTGAAAGTTGAAACCACCAGAACTGCATAAGTGGTCTGAACTGCCTCTAAACAACGTCTCTTCCCTTCCGCTATAATTTTTCCGATGATAATCTTGGAATCTGGAAAAACTTTAAACATGAACATTGTAGATCTTCAAATTATATTTCCAACGGTACCAGAAATGTCTAATTTGAACATCAGATAACAAAGTTATGGCTAAAACAATTAGATGCATTAATAGCTAATATGACAGCTTAGCCAAATATGGACGATGGAAATTTAGACGATGACATCGGTCATTCTTTGGACGATCACATTTAGAAATTCGGCTATTATTTATTATTTTACCACAATGCACTTTGACTGCCAGTTTGACATACTAAACGATGGAATCTGAAAATCTCGTCAACATGAAAGTTGTAGATCTTTTCGTTCTCTTTTCAACGGTAACTGAATTGCCAAATTTAGACATTATATTAAAAAGTTATGACCGAAATACCTCAGCTGCATGGATAATTATTATTAAAATGAGTAACCAAAATATGGCCGATAGGTATTGGCCATATTTATGGATAAAACATTTATAATTTGAACGGGAAAAGATTACTTTTCTATTTTAATCTTTTTTACTATAGTTACTCTTGTATTCTGATGCAAGTGCCAAAGCTAAAATTGTTTAAGGTTATAGTTTGTCTCGGTCTTAATCAATTAACAGTAAACACAATGGCGAGGATGTGGGAGTACAAAAGATGAAATACCGCCATTTTGGAGATGGAAGCAGTGATTTCTGAGATCGCTTAAAACATAAATATGATGTGATCGCATGAAGTTTATTTTGATAATCACGCGCTATGCATGATGAGATCACCTGAAACTTCCATTCGGACCATTCCTTAGCTTATAAGCATGCTTTGTGATTTTGATAATGGGTTTCTTCTTCATTCAACATTACTTTTTTCTAACAAGGAAAAAATATATTAAAAAATAACATCTATGGAATATGGGAGGAAACCAATGATCCGCTTTACAAATGATAAGTAAGTATTGATAATATTCTTGATATAGCTCGATATTCTAAATGTATGATGATATGAATTTATTTAGTTTATGTTGGACTTATCCGATTGGGTCGCCCAAGATGGCTTGACTCGAATCAAGATCTGAATGAGTTGTAACCGATTCAGTTACCATCCTAAATATCCTCAACTAATTGGTTGTTATGGATAAGGATGGATTTGAATTCAAAAGGGATTCAGTTCTATCTATAAGTCTATAAATACCTATGAGAGGGGAACCTAAAAAAAGAAAGGGGAAGAAGTCCATAGAGGAGTGAGCAGAGTTCCAGACAAGAAGAAAGGGTTTTTGTACCCGTGTATAGTAGAGACTTTCCATCTCCGTAAGTACAAGATCCTTTCGCATATCATCCTTAGATAATATGATTTTGTATACCAGTTTCGTATGTCATCCTTAGATGACATGATAATGTTAAATGAATCTTACAGTTTAGATAATCAATAAAATGTTATAATCATTTTATTAGTTATTTTGTTTGTGAATGAATATTTTTTTATAACTCTTTGCTCAAATATACTCTTTTCAACCATATATATAGGGTATATATATAAAGACGCACACAAAGTACTGATTATTTTTTTGGACAAGTTACATATACCAAATCAACACCATCTCTCCTTATAGTAGTTTGTGGGGGAGGTGGACGATAACAAATTGATGACAGCCCTTGACTTGCTCAAGTTGTTACACCCAACCATCCCATATAAGCCCCCAAATTTATTGAAAATGCAGGACATTTATCCCCCTAAGCCAGGATAAAAGCCTAAATTATTAAAGGCTTATATCAACAAACATAAACTCAACCATTGCTCATTGGAGATAACCATTTCTACTTGTTTTTTGATCGAAGACAAAAAAAAATACATGAAAACGCCAGTGCTGCAAACAAAGACGGGACTTGCTGGTTTATAGTTTTCAAAATCCATATACATCGGTTGTCATTCATCTTGACTGCGTAGAAAAATAAGAAAATCCGAGCAGCCACTAGCCAGGTATGATCTTCCTTAGAAAACATCAGGATAAGGACGTCCAGGAATCATGCTGCTCTGCTGACTCTGTCTCAGATGCATCGCCAACGCATAGTTACTAATCTGCATGCAAACAAACACAAGAAGCAAGCTAATCACACGGCATACTCATTGCACAGGCCCCATGAGGCCAAGACTCTAGCAATAATCATAGTGAACTCACCTCAAGAGTCCTTATTCGCTCTTGATACTGTGACACCATCTGCTTCAACTGCTGCAATTCTACAACCTTTTCATCGGAATCCTTCCGCTGTACAACTGCTCGCT
This sequence comes from Narthecium ossifragum, assembly GCA_963920575.1. NCBI lineage: Eukaryota > Viridiplantae > Streptophyta > Magnoliopsida > Dioscoreales > Nartheciaceae > Narthecium > Narthecium ossifragum. Next base: position 3,853,923 of record OY986972.1, read on the forward strand.
TCAGAATAGAATTGTCCTGGAGTACTTCAACACCTTATTTTCCTAATAGCACACACACTGAAATCAGAATTGCTTTGTGGTCTTCTCATTATGACAAAGTTAAAAGTTTATACATCTGAATAGTTATATTGGCGAAAAATAATGTGCAATCACTGTAAGAGTGAAAAATACCTCCTCATGGGTATTCATAGCTTCAGCTCCAGCACGATCCACGATGGATTTCTGCAGGAAATCGAATACACAACCCTTTCTCACAACCTTTTACCAAACAAATTAAACACAACATAGAAGTGTAAATACACAAGATTTTTTAAAACTGCATGACGTACACTACATTATAGGAATAAGAAGCGAAGAACTTAATTGAATGTTTCAATCCAAAACTAGCAAGACATCTGTTCTCTCTAAACTAAATTAGTTTATTAATCTCATATCTCATTAAAGTTACATGATTATAGCCGTAGATGGTTGGGATTCAGACTCTAACTCTAATCAGACTTTTAATCAAACATAAAACAGCGTAACCTCACTCTTAACGCTCAATTATTTTCGTCTGAAAAGATCAAAATACATCTGCCAGTTAAAACCAAGACTTAACTCTAATCAGACTTCTAATCAAACTTAAAACAGCGTAACCTCACTCTTATACCTCTGCCAGCTCTTTCGACACGGTTTATATTAAACGCGAGAAAACCACGGCTGCTGTTCTTATCCTTCTTCTCCACCAAATCTATAGAAATCTCCACCCAATCCTTCTCTTCCGGCATCCAAACCTTTAAAAGCCTAACCCTACTACGTTACTCTGATCTTAGACTTTAAACATGTAGGTCCTAACCACCCTTGACATGCAGACATTAATTATCACCGTCACGGGGTCATCCACGTAATTAAGAAGCTTCTCATGCCTATCTTATCGGAATCAAATTAGCTTGTTTACCGATTCTAATTAGGAACCTTCGACTAATGAAGCATTTAAGCAAACTAAATGGAACAGTAATCACCATATAAACGCAAGCAAAATGAGGATTTCCTTGCTTAATGGGGCTTGGAACTGTTGTTAATTAGACTTATCTAACGTTAGCTTCTCTATGACTTAATGGTCATGAACTTTAATATCCATCACAATAACTTAATATGGAAGTAATTAAGAATACAAAAGGACAAATGGATGCATTAAAAAACAGCAAAACTCCATTTAAAGATGCAATTCCGCTTAAGTGCATATGACATGATATAATTCAAAGAATCTTACTCAAAGGCTCCATATTAATTGGCATCCTTTTATGTGGATTACGATTCTACGAACGACTTGACTTACCATTGAAACTTTAGTATGGAATGCAAAATGGATAGGGGAATAAAAGAAGACAATTAGTGCATTTGATTCTATTTTCTTTTTGCGCACACTACAAGAAAAAAAGACTTTTAGTGACCAATACGGTGGTCGCAATAAGTGCACAATATGGTCACTAAAGGCCATTTCGGGGCTTTAGCGACCATTTCCGTTTGGTCACCAAGTGGTCAAAAATAAGTGGTCACAACTAGTACTTTCCGACCAAGTCAAGTTGGTTGCAAGAGGTTAAGTATTAGCGACCAACTTTGGTCGCAATTGGTATATTTCTTGGTCGCATTAAACTTCAACAAGTTGGTCGCTAAAGACACCAACTCATGGTGACCACCCCAATTTGGTCGCAATAAGTAGCTCAATAGCGACCATATGTTTGGTCGCTATTTTGATTCCTCATGATAGCTGTAGAAGCAATTATGACCACATATTGGTCGCAAATAATACAAAAGAGGTCATTATATCTATTTGTTGTGACCACTGTTATGGTCGCAAATAGTAATTTTTGGTCACTTAAAATAAATACTAACTATGACAAAAAATGTAGTCATTATAACAATTTGCTCAATATTAACCACACTATTTAAAACTACAAAACTTGAAATAATAAAACTTCATATTAATTCAAAGTCACAATTCAATTTCTCATCTAAAAAAATGTTTTGATCCAAAATAATGCTTTCTAATTGAAATATCTCAATTTGTTGAAGCATCATGGAAAATACAAGTTCTATTACAAAAGTGATGAGCTTAACATCACGAATTGGATCATCATGCCACTAGTCATTTCTTCCTTGCAGGAAAACATAGCTTCATCGTCCCAAACCAGTCCGCAAATCGCTCCATGGTTGACATGCAGTATTGTTCCCAATATAAATGTCGAATTCCCTTTTAAACTACAACTAGGAAGGCAAGAAACAAGAAACCAATCATCATTACTTATGAAATCAGACAATAATTACCATCTATATTAAAATTTGATAAGAAAACGAGATTATGATATTTCTGATTTAATATTCAAACAGAAAATGAAACAATGTTTGTTTTAAGGAGAAGGACCCTACAAGTGCTTGATTTAGGAATAAGAAAGTTTAGGAGACACATGTTTGCTACTGAGAGAAAGAAGGCAAAAGGCGGGATAAAGCATGTATCTGAAGGATTGCTATTAGTTGTACTTCTAACTTTTCTCAGGCACAGTACGATATATAACTTTTTATTCGAATGCATATCAACATTGCTAAGCACAATATAAGCAGAATTCCAATCATAAATACATTGACCATGACAATCAGAAAATTATATATGTGAAATATAAGGCAAGGAAGGTCAATAAGAAAGAGTGCATTCAATAACTTGTTTATATGATTAACTGAGATGGGTTTCTGACATGTCTCACAGTTATTTACACATAAACAAATGTGATTCAAGACATCTAACTGATTGCTAATAATACGAAGTAGTGCTGTGGATAAAAGATTTATCTTGCTTACTTCAATCAGCATCATATAGCCACAGTCCTGCACTTTGTGCTAGGCCTTCTGAATCCAATCAAGTTGCCCACAATAAGAAATCAAAGTTTATATTATCATAGATTGGATCTGATAAGGCAAAAGTATGGGGCCACAGTTTAACAAGACAGTGTGACAAGCATTCAAACTTTAGTACACACCCTGAAATTTGCATAGTTAACTGTCCAGATTTGATCTTGACGAAAGCAAAATTTAAGTTTTCTTTATGACTTTTCAGAAGGTACTTTTCATGTCAAATCACATGGTTCACCTATATGAAGATTTAAGTTTGAGAAGTTGTTTGCAACAAAATTGAGCATATTATGGCAGAAACCCAATCCCAGGATATCACTGCCAGTTTCACGGAGTTCATGGATCACAAGCTAAGAATAAAACCAAGGAAGGACTATGTACTACCGGAAATTCAAATTTCTTATTGGCTTTCAAGAGGAGTTCGACAGCATCAGAATATGTTAGCTGAATGAAGTCCTTTTCTTTTTTTCCTTTTTTTTTTTTTCTTGTACATAGAGCAGAACAGTTAATAAACAGCAAAAACTAATTAGAAAAAACACCAATATACTACTTAAAAAGATCAAATTGGTATAATAGCTACAGAATTGAAAAGAGAAAGATATAGTGAGTACTGTTAGTCTATTTATAATTCCTTTCTCGATCCATTTATCAAAAAAATCCATGTCTTCTTTGCAATTCTCAAGAACATACTTAACCTGCAAGAAAGAAATAACTGTTACTATGAATCATTGAAAGATAACACAAAGTGGAGGATATAGCAGTAGTCAAGCTAAGAGGAAACCTACTACATACTGGAGATACGCAGTGGCACAGGCCATGTCATCATCCAGATCAGCAAATGCAATTTCGGGTTCAATCATCTTAGCAGTACAAGAAAATAGGATGGAACATCAATTCACACATAAAAAATTATAAACCACGTCCACCAAGGGAAAACGTTGACCGAATAACTACCCAGAATTATATGCGCATATATGGTTGAGAGTTTAGACTTTAACCCTGACATGAAGTCATAAAACTTCACTATGGATCCATAGACTGACGTATGGCTTAGTAGCTGGAGGTTGAAGAATAGGCAAGGATCCGTATGTACTCATAAGGAAAGGTCTACATGAGGAAGGATTACGTGCTAACTTTTTGGATTGAGTATTTGGAATTCTTCCAATATCTATAAATACAATAGAGATCGAGTTCAACGGGGGGCGTTTGGTGATGCGCGGATCCCGTCCTGTCGGATTCGTGTGTTTGGCGTCGGCGTGGATTCCACACGGGTCCCAAAAATCAGGATCTTGATTTCGACATTCTTCTCGAGCGGACGCCGATTCGAGATCCGTGAAAGCGGATTCCACGAATCCCATTATGTGAATCCCACGGATCCGTCGGAGCCAAACAGGCCCCAACACAGAACTAGTGTAATCCAGAAGATAGTTGTAATTCACATTTTGAAACAGGTTGACAGGTTTTTTAAAGGCCAGGCGATCTATTTTTAAAAATACCCAAATATACAGAATAAAGTATAAACTCTATACCTCTTCCATAATTCGCTGCCTATTTTTGAAATGGCTGAGCCTTTAACCATAATAAAGAGTTGTTAAACATGATCATGATCGACAAATCTTTAGCTGCCAGTGATGGATGGATAGGCAAATATTCGAATATGTCGAGAATCTGCATATATATAATCACAGGATAAAATTCTTTAATGAACACTCAAACTATGAATTAATATTGTTCAATAATAAGATAGCGGCACTCAAACTCCTTTACCGCTTACACAAGCATTAACCATCTAGGTCAATGAAGTTAGAATAAGCAACACTTAGATTTCTCATTAAAATTATTAATTCTCAATGGCTGAAAATTTTCAATCATAACTCATAGTTTCTAAACTCAGGCACGTATTCACGGAGCCTGACAGACGATACAGAATAGACAAGCATCAGTAATTCAGAAACATATCACAAGAATAAATATATACGATTTCGAAGCCCACACTTGGAGAACTCTTACCTCAGTCGTTGACCATCAAAGCTCACAAGTTAACCTTTCCCTTCAATGTCACAAGAATAACTTTTGACTTTGCGCAAGTTAATCTTTCCACCCATACGCATCAACTACTAGTGGTGGACCAAGCTACACCTCCTCCCTCCACTATCATTCCACTATACCCCTTGTACTACTCCATTAATCGACAAAAGTCCCCATTACATCAGCCTCTCTAATCTCTATGCGTCTCTTGTAAAGTTGTAATCAAACAACACACGAGGGGCCGTGCGCAATCATCTTCGACACGCGAACGTGATGTCATCACCATCGGCGGTGAAGTTACCTCGCGTAGCATGCCATCTGCATGCACGGATGCACCTCAAAGGCTTCTAAAATAGGATCCGGCGGTGACGTACTACTTATTTCGTACGCGCAACACCGTAACCTCACTCTCGGGGTCACCCTCACCCAGCTCCTCGACTCTATACTAAAATGACCAAAGTACCCTCGCCAGCTCTTAAGACGCGGTTTCCATCAAACGCGAGAAAACCGCGGCCACGCTGTCCTTATCCGTCTTTTGCACCAAATCACTTCTCTCTCTATAAATATCCCCTCCCCCCAGGACCCCCAAAACACTAACCCTAATACGTTCGAAATCCAAGCCCTGGGTGGCTGGGAATCCATCCAATGGACTACGAGGAGTGCTCCCCGCGATCGCCTTCGCTAAAGAACCGGATCCTGAACTCCAACTGCTTCTCGTCCTGCTTCGGCGGAGGAGCGTCGTCGTCGGCGTGGAACCGGTCTGAGATCCCGGAGATCAAGGATCGGTGCCGAGGATTCGCCTCCCGGATCGGAGGACACCGGAGGCGATACTCCGGCGGTGGCGGCGGGTTCAGGTACGATCCCCTCAGCTACGCCCTCAACTTCGACGAGGGAGCCGACGGCGACGCCCTCGACGGGGAGCCGCTGCGGTACAAGAACTTCTCCTCGCGTCTCCCCCACTCTCCGCCCCCTGCTTCCCCGGCGGCGGGCGTGGCTGTCGGATTCTAGGACTCCGATCTCCTTTCCGTTTGTACTCTATTATGTGTGTCTATACGTCGCTCGTACATATAGTTTAATAGGTTTTTGTGCATGAGATCGATCGAGAGTGTTTTATTCAGTAATCGATCTCGTTTGATGTGTAATCTGAGAAATTTTTATCCAAATGGAAAGAAAAAGGTATCGGATTCTTTACCGATTGAGGTTCTTTTCGTTCTCCTCCTCCTCGGAGATCCCGATGCAGGATAAGGTTGTCGCCGGAGAGTGGCCGCCGCCGCCCGCCGCCACACGTGAGTGGCGCGTGGGATTTTTTTTTATATGGTCGGGGAGATAAAAAGCCAAAAGATTTACAGGAAATCGGCGTCAGGTCTCTTTTGAATGGAATTGATTATTTCATAGTTAATCTTTCAAAACATGAGGTATTTGCGGGTTTGGATAGTTATAATCTTTTTTTTTACTAAAATGCCCTCCAAAATTAATTTTAGTTATGCATTAAATAGCAAGCTTTGTTTGGAGGGCTGAATATAACTGCCCAATCGGACGGCTGAGAAGCTGACGGTGATGGATCAATGACGAAACAGAATCACGGGTGGACGGCAATTGTACAAGAGAGGTCGTAGGCCCCTAGAAATTCGATCCCTTGAGGTGGATCGACAGATGAGTCGTTGGAGGCCGTTGATTGGAGATTGATGGAACGGTGGTTGTTAGAGTTTTTGGTTGCCAATGAATACGGTCTTGAACCATGTCAAAATAAGTCAGTGAAGTTTCATAAAAGCCTTCTGATCCTTCTAGGGTTGTCACAAGCCGGGGAGACTTGGATGGCGAGATCAGGTAGCGAGATTTCGGCGAGGTGTGGAAAGTGAAAAGTGGAAAATGATTCGGAAGACTGAGAGATGTCGATGATGGATTCACGAAAAAACTAACTGGCTTGAGGTCAACACTAGTGAAGTGGTTGTTGGGATCGACGACGAAGAAGGAGAAGGAGGGCCAATGAATAAGCAACATAAAGTAGAATGTGAAAAGTGAAAAGTTTGTCGTCGATCGGATCTAGCTCGGAGACGACAGGGAAGAGGTCGGGGGGAGTAGAGGTGGCCAGATCGACGGGGGATGAAGTCGCATGAAGTTGGGGTTTCGATCCCTGAGCTCATATCGTCAAGGTTGTCACCGTAGCCATCGGATTTGAAGGAGGCGATGTCGACCTTGAGAGAGGAGGAACATGGGCGGCGGTTCGAAGCCGGATCTCGCCGGGAAGTGGTGGCGGAGAGGTTGGGGGTGACATGAAGGGTATGGATCTAGTGGTGGGGGGATTTCGGGGAGGCTGGAGGCGGAGGAATGGAAAGGTGGTGGCGCCGGCTTGAGAAGAAGTGAGCTCGAGCGGCGCAATTGTCGTCAAAGGCGTTGAGGATCACTGGGATCGGAGTGGCTGGGGTCGTGGTGAGGGAACTGCGTCGAAATTAATGGAGTTGGAGCTCGGTTGGCCTCACCGGAGTTATGAGGAGGGATGGAGGCCACGACTAAGGGAGGTATGATATAACTATAAGGTTAGAGGAGGTTGGAGGTAAAGGAAAAGATGACCGGAGATAAAAAGGATGATGTGTTCGCCGGTGCTAGTCCCTTGTATCATGACCAGTGCCTCAGAGGTCTTGACAAGAGAGGGGCATTTAGGTCTCCATCTGAAAAAATGACTTAATATCTTAAAAAAAAACCACCCTAATCCTGTGCCGTATCAAATTCTAATTTAATAACTGAGGTCCTTTTCCCAAAGATTTATTAATTAACTGATTTAATTAAGGAGGCGTGACGAAGGGGGTCGTCGAGAATGGCTTGTGTGAGACGCATTTCTTTGTCTAATGGAGAAATAATTTACATTTTCCGCAGCTAAAGAAGATGACGTATGTCATTATGAGAAGATTAAGTTTCTTATTACTATAATGTTAGGTTCCAAAACATGGGGTGTCCTCGTTTGTCTGTTGGACTCGACAAGATAGATGCCTTTGTGCCAGATAATATCCAATATCCTCTGAGGTGAGCCTGAGAGGTGGAGAGAGCATTCATCTCCAACCATGTAGAAGGAGTGAGGTCATAGGGATCATCAGCTTAAGATTTGGAAGGTTGGGAATGTTTATCTTTTTCTTTTTGTTGGTTGTTTTTAGAGGTGAGCATGAGAGGTGAGAGAGAGCATTTCCATGGACTGCTGACCTACGTACGTCGGCCACTCCATTTATATGGTTTGGAATTCTGATTGTTTGATAAGTGACAGTGATTGCTCTCGGCACTCTTGAATTATACATACAATACAGAACCATTGATATCATTTTAGTCATACCAAAGTTTTTTTCGTTCCATTATACCAATGACTCAGATTGTTGGAGTTCGGTTGTTTGGTCAGTGATTGCCTTTGGCTTTCTTGCATTGTTTTAGACAATAGAACTACATGATATGACTATCAGTTTACCTCATACTAATGTTGTCTTCGTACTATTATATGAGCGACTCATATCCTTTTGAATCTCATTTTTAGGCCTCGTTTGGTATGGGAATACCAAACGAGAATAAGGATTCAATGAGAAAATATTCTTAGAATATTCTCAATTTCACTGTTTATTTTACACTTTATTTTCCAAACACCTTTCCTTATTCCAAGTAATCATTACAAAGTTATTTTCACTTTCCACTCTATTTTTTCTTTATTCTAAATAATCACTACAAAATTATTTCCGAAATCGGAAATAAACTCCCTTAATCCGGAATAAAGTTATTCCCACACCAAACAACCCCTTAAGGTCCGGACAACACGGACAGATGATACTCAATAAAATTTTTGAATGGGATTCAAAAGATTGGGTGGGATTCAAAAAAATCTGGACCGTACCGTTGGAATATTTGTACGAAGAAAACCTCGGTGGGAGGTAAACTGAAGACCCCCGAATCCATAAAAATAAGAATGTAGGCCCTGATTAAGATAAAATCAGTCGATTATATATGCGTTTTTCATATGTTTCAGTTAGTCAATTCGATTATATTTGGTACCTTGATTGTGGTGTTTCATGTCCTTAACCTTGGGTCCAGATTCACAAACTCTCATGCCACGTTTGGTTTGTGGTAAAAAATGGAATGAGGAAAGGAATAGGACTAGGAATAGAATAGACTGAGGAATGGAGTGATATGATTGTATTTGGTTGAATGAGTAATGAGAATGGAATGATGGTTTCATATGTTTGGTATGCACTAATGAACATGGAAATAGAATGGGAATAAATTTGTAAATGACCATACTACTCTTGACATATACAACAATTAATATATGCATATTCAGTCATATATCTATATAAAATATAATAGTTTATCTATTTTTCATTTTAGCCCTTGGGTTTATATTTATATACACATAAAATATATACATTTAAAATATATTGATATGAGTGTGATCCAACGGTGGCGATTTAATTCATCCAAAGATCAAGATGATTTAATTCAATGATTCAAATTGACTATCTAGGAGTAATTATGTTATTATACATCACATTCATCATTCCGACTTAAATGGAATGGGTCAATAACAGGAGAATGGGAGGTTCCTCCTCGAGGATGAATGAGGCATTCCATTCCGGCTAGAATGGATGAACTAAACGACGAAATGCCTTCTCGAAATGAAAAAAAAGGCATTCCATTGCGGCCATAATGGGCGAACCAAACGTGCCATCAAGAAATCAAAGAATGTGAAAAAAAAGAAGGAAAACAGATGCATGGAATTACTCAGTTGGATTATTTGTCTTCTGTTACAATTGTAATTTTGGTTACAAAAGGCAAGAAAGTAATTTCTGACATTTTCAATAGAAATGCGGATAGCAGCCATCAAACTAGAGCAGATGTTATTGCCACGGCAGGACAGATTGCCTTGTTCCGAGTTTTGTATTTGGAGAATAATAGCATTTTGGTTCAACTAATAAGAAAAGCAAAGAAACCCATCAAACTATAGGAATGGTGTCTTATAATCCCTCTGACAGTGGAGGTTAGAGTTCCTCTTTCAACTCTTCTCTCTCGCACTCTTTGTAATCTTGTGTGTGAACATCAAATATTCGGGCCTTCCGCAGATTATGTGCAAAGAAATTATATTGGAGAATTTGTGATGTGCAAAAACAAATTGACGCGTGCCCTCTATCCCAAAATTCATTTTTTCATTTTTGGGAATCCACACTTAGCCCATCTGTATTACATTCTTATTAGATTAGATTTATTCTATCTTATAATATAAAATAGAAAAGAACTTAGATGGGCTTCATACCTATCGTATAGGAAAGAAAATATATAATCTTTTTTTTTTTTTTTTGTTCCATTCCATGGGTCCAAAGGGAAATAGAATCTAACATTTTTTTCTTGAATGAGTCTTCCGAATAAACTTTAGTTATATTAAAAGAGGGATTACTCTTTCCGTCATGCTGAAAATAGAATAAAGAAAAAGGCTATTTCGGCGGCTTTTTATTTAATTTCTCGTAAAATAAAATTCTCATCGCTACATGTTAAAAAAAATAAAACTATATTGGACGGTTGATATTCATTCAATTCGAGATTCAAAGGGTGGTAAACCGGAAAATATTGACATAATTAAAAAATATTACTGAAAACGCATGAATAAATAAAAACGTGTCAAGTGGTATAAAGAAATGCCGACATAGGCCGCTATTGAGTCACGGAACCTTCAGGCAAATATAAGTGACCGTTGGCTTTAGCGAGGAGCCGTGGCACATTTGGAAACCTCTTAGAGGCAAGTGGAGGGAGACTTGCAAGAAGAGCTAAAATGGCCATCGAATAAAGGTATAATTAATCGATAAAAGGTGCGGCCTATGCTTTCTGTGAGATAAGAACCCCAGATGTGTTATCATGATAGACTCTCTGATGTGAATGTATATAAATTGCTATCCAACTATGATTTTTTTTTTGTTCTTCTTCTTGGTGCATATGAGCAGCTAAGAAAGGTTATCCTGAGCCCAGTCACTATCCAATCATAATTCTTGCCACGAGTCACAATTTAACGATATCCCCACATAATAGCTTAGATGCGGCTCAAGCTATCCATAAGAAAAGAGGATAAATGGTGTATCATCTCCACACATGTGGAACACTGACCACGGAGAATAAATGGTGGAAAAATGTGGCCACATAGCTGAGGACTGATAGCAACTTATAATTGTGACATCCGGTGTGTGGAGGTTGACAACAATTTATAGCTAGATTTTTTTTTGTCCCCTCATCAAATTGATCATTTAACCAGGCTCAATTTGTGAAGACTACCCTTACTGGAGAAATGTAGAGCTGTGGTTCAGGACATTTGATGGCCGAGCCACAACCTCGCTGAGCTTCGTGTGTCTTACATCCCCTGCGAGGACAACCTCCTTGCAGACTGGCTAGTTCGTGAGACCCTGACACTCTATTCCATCTTTGCTGGCATCAAAGAGGCTGAGGGCCTTATCCTCGGCCCTCTCGATTTTCCATGTCACTAATCCTTAATTGGGTTTCTTAGCCCTCGGGCTTAACTAAATCAAAAAAAAAAAAAAAACATTTCCAAGTATGCTCAGAGATTTTGATGGAAAAATATCAAACAAGAAAAAGAAAAGGAATAGCCAAACAGGATTACAGGAAGCACCCAAGAATTAGAAGGCCACATTCATTAAAGAACAGATGACACAGCTTCATCAAAAAATCAGACATGACAGAGTAGTCATCGAATGGCTAGTGAAAAACTGTGATTCAAGCAACAATGATTCGATATCGTCGACACCTAATTTTCCAACAACCGGATTCTTATGCTATTGAGACAATAGACCTTCCCTGCAGTATTCAAGATTAAAGTCACACCTACTGTTAGCAAAACACTTCAAGATATTATTACACCGCACAACAACACCTGAATTTTATTCAAAGCCTCAAAGGTGTACAAATGGTAACACAAACCTTTTTAAACCAACCCGGGAAAAAGAACAAAAAGTTGTACATATATTTTGCTACTAACAACTGTATACCCCTCAACCTTACAATACTAGTATACTGACATCTCATGCAAAAGTATGCCTAAATACCTGTATGGCAGCTTAAATACTATCCAGCAAGCACTCCCATAACTACTCCCTGGTCCTTCTTTGTTAACATTTCCTTTCCAGAACCCAAACACAAACTGCATATTGTCTAAATATACGAATTGCAGAACATTTATATGCTGTTCTTTGAGATCCATGAGCTAATTCTTAGTATGCTCTGCTGCCTGGTGCCCGCGGTGGCAGTTAACGAGATATTTCTTTGGGCCTTCAAATCGATTCTTGGAAACTATCTACATAAGGTGTGTTAGGAGCTATTGTCAACTGCAGTACTTTTTAAAGCTTAGATAGGCAGAAAGTCGTCGTGAATGTTGGAAAGCTTTTGACTGATTGAGAAGCTTGCTTATGGTTACCTCTTGCGCTTGCTCTTAAGTGCAGTGGATGTCGAAGGATTGTTGTGCCAGTTCCTTTTCCTTTGGTTGATGAACCAGTTATTAATCTGCTTTAGCTGCAAGCCTGTTTCCTGCACTAATCGTGCCTTATCGTCTTCCTGAATAAGCTCAAAACAGCTTAGATTATTGACATGCTCAATGACAGACAATATAAGAAAGAAAAACTAAGCAAGCAAACAAGCAGTGGTAGCTGAGTCATCATTATCTCAAACACTTGGTTCAGTATAGTACGAGAATAGGTGCCATGAAAATATGAGGATATAGAGATATGCTCACAGTTGGGTAAGGCCATTTAGCATGGGACTGCCACCAAGACTTCAACATAGAAGTTGTATCCCCAGGGAGTTTGCCAGCTCTTCGTTTTCGGAGAATCTCCTCTCTAATATCCACAATCTTCTCTTTGTAACCCTTTAAGAATTTAAAAGCCCCGTTAGAAACCTGTAGATACATGTCACACTCTAAACAAGTTGCCTACCTGTTTCAGCTCATGCTTGAGTTCTTGTCTAACACGCTCCATCAAAGACCGCTCACTCTCAGTTGGAATAAGGGGTCCGAAACCCATGCTGTCCGGGCCATCCAAGCTTCCATCAAACAAGTTTCCTTCACTATCTGCCTGATCATCATCGTCATCTGACATAGTGGCACCCGTGCCTTCACCGGGAGATACACCTGCCATAATGACGAAAACAAGCAAGCTAAGATATTTCGTGATCCTTGTCACGAGCAAAAGCAGCTTCAACAGTATCGGTAGAAGGACTAAAACCTAAGAGATGGAATATTATCAAAAAATCTAAGATCTTCCTATAGGTCAGAAATCAGATTCATTCTGTGCAAGATCTTCAGGTCTATATCTTTGCTGTGGAGAGTATCAATCAACAAGTGTCCACCAAGTCAGATCAGACCAGCACATCAAAGTATAAGTGTTGACGTACTTTCAGCTCCTAGAGCACAAATGCAACAATCTATGGCAAATAGTCATCTATGGTAAGAAGGTAGAGTTCTGGACATAGTAATCTAATGTCCTGTGATTGAGACAAGTATCAGAGTTGACTGACAGGAATCAACCAAATCATAAGCAGCAACATGATCCGAGGTGCTAAATTCATCCAAACTTTGAACAGCAGGGTTTCCCCAACATGATGTATACAAATACCCTATATCTTTGCTGTGGAGAGTATCAATCAACAAGTGTCCACCAAGTCAGATCAGACCAGCACATCAAAGTATAAGTGTTGACGTACTTTCAGCTCCTAGAGCACAAATGCAACAATCTATGGCAAATAGTCATCTATGGTAAGAAGGTAGAGTTCTGGACATAGTAATCTAATGTCCTGTGATTGAGACAAGTATCAGAGTTGACTGACAGGCCAAATCATAAGCAGCAACATGATCCAAGGTGCTAAATTCATCCAAACTTTGAACAGCAGGGTTTCCCCAACATGATGTATACAAATACCCTACAAACAACAACTGATTATGCACATATACAACAATTCCTCTGACAATTATTTAGTCCTGCTATGGTGTGAAGCTCATATTTTTTAGATGATCCAAAGGGAAAGATGCACCTCATTGTTCTGTGGAGAAAGTTTGGCTCCAAGGGCACCTACCAAGTGAATATAGCCTCCCAGAAAACACCATCAGTTGTCCCAGTATGCCACAACAAGATAGTTCTAGCAGAAACAGCTATCATGTATTGGTTGGAACGACAAAATTGCTTGAAGAGTAAAGTAAAAGCCCTCCCAACAGCATAGAACAAATATGAAGTCAACTTTAATGCCTAGTTCCATTGCAAAACTTCTTCCAATAACCTAAATCCTTGATTCAAGAAAAAGGGTATCCCACCTGTCAAACTTTGTAGAGATTGCTCAAGCTCCCAGCAAGCCATCACCGCTTCCATTGCATGAACACGAACATGCTGTTGTAGTTGTTCTTTGAAGGAACAAAGTAACAGGACATAATGCGTCTGAAGAATATGAAAGGCACTTATCAACTGATTATTTTCAAGGTAAGAAGGGGTAGACTCAAGTATAGAAAATAGAATGGTCAACATAAAAACTTTCCAAATAAACTAAATTTGATCAAATCTTTAAGGTGCAGGAGAAACATTCTTACATGCACATGATTTTTTTTTTTTTGGGCCTCATTAAGAAATTCAGGGCACCAAATGTAACTAGTATAAATTACAAATATACAAATTTACGAAGTTGCTGAATTGTCCCTCATAAAATTGAACTCCTAAAGATTAGTTCAGCTTTCTCAAAGAATGTCCAAACATAAACCATGAATAATAATAAACTTTCCACTATATTAGTTGGCAGTCATCTTTGGAAAGTTTGCTTTCTTCACAATACAAATATTGCCTCCATTCAAGGACACATTGAAACAGATGCTATAAAGGATTCTTGGGCCTAGTTTGATGGATCTGAACTGAAATATCTGCTTAATCTGAATGCAAATATTGCCTCCATTCAAGGACACAGTGAATGCAACTATTACTGGCTATTGCATGTGAACTACACATTAGTCGCAAGCTACTGCAATTTTGTTGAAGTAGAAATCGTCTGATGCATGTGATGCTAAATGCAGAGGAAGATGGTTTAACTTCTCTCATGTTAGATACAACAGTTAATGGCTACCTGTATACATTTTTCACGATAACATCTGATGTAAATTTATGCTAAACTGCATATAGCAGCTTCACACAGTTACAAACTAAATCAATAGATCTGAGATCAAATGCAAAACCTAGTGGGCTTTAGCAAATCCAGACCTAGAAATGACAAAACAAAATGATTTCACTCCAACAGTTATAGTTGAACCAAAAACACCATGAAGTTTCTTACAGCATTGCACTATAGGTCCACAAGATGTTGAAGAGGGAGTAGAAGGTACTTAAAATTGATGGACAACCCCAATGCCTGCACATTTCTACTGAAAGACCTTATTGGCCACGTAAAAAGAATGTTTTTGAAGGAGCAACCTAGTCAAAGGCTAGTTGATTTCAGTTAGAAAAATGTCAAAAGGTCAAGCATGAAAAACTGAACACATTTGGTGATACATAAAAGACCCAAATTCTTTCCATAGTTTGAAAATACTTGTCAAGTATGCTCATGTAATAGACCTGTAGGTAAAATAATAGTTATTATTGACCGCTTTATTGAATAACAGTAATTCATATCAGTCTACATTATTATGCTCCTACGTGATACTGTGATAGCCAAGCATTCTTAGTATAATTCTCTTTCTTGTAGCACGTAGATGAACATAATGGCGTATAGGAAGCCCTTCACCTTTATTCATTGCTGAGATTCTTTCCAATTAGATATTCTAGCTAAACCTTCTCGATTATATTGGCTACAAGGCTAACCTAATGGACATTACCTTGTCACGAGCATATTTTCATCCTTTCATTGTGGTTTTCTCAATTCAGAGTTCACCTCATGTCCAACTCTATATCATTGTCTTTCCAAATCAAAGCCATGTCTCAACATCAATTCAATGCCCACAATTCTTCGGCCCTCTCTTCTTTAAGACCTTCTCGTACTTATTTTTATGAGTCTTCCTATATGTGCTTAAACTGCATGCCCATGGTCCTCAAAAGTGCTGATTGTGATGCACAGAATTTGGAGCCTTTAACACAATTGCCATTGGAAACTTTTTGGCAGGACCTCTTGCCCTCAACATGTTAATCAATCCTGTCACCTCTGATGCCAATAACAGAACATATTTAAATCCTAAAAATCCACGATTAGTGCCACAATATATCTGCATGCGTTAGCTAATTAAAGAACAGATCAAACTAAATGTGCAGCAAAAAGACAACAAGAAGAATGAAGTGCAAGAAAGTTGCAAATGATGTCAATATAAGTCATGACAAATATCTGAAGCAGGTAGCCCATTATAACAGAGCTTGATGTCACTATTGTCTGCTTGCTGTCAACAAAATCAAAATGTGTCAATACAAGCTGCTGACAAGTCACGACCCCTGACATAAGATTCAGCTGATCCTCACAAGCTTTAGACCAACATACCCCTCCAATATGGACAAATTTAGCACATATTATAAAAAGAAACCATGCAAGCACAAGTCATCGATTGGTATAGGAACTGATCAGAAAATAGCAATGTTGGTGATTCTTCTTAGTGAAATTGTCATCAGTTCCCGTAACAAACATCCATGCATGAAACAATGAGGAGAGGCATACCGTGATATTAACCAGCTTAGGATCATTGATTAATAACAATCAGTGCTCTCATATCTTCCCCAAGTTCATGCCTGTTTCATCCTAAACATAAAGTTAACTCCCGCCATAAATAACAGAATGCTACTAGATAATTCAGTATCCTATAGGTAAAAAACTGTCGTCTTGATGCCTGTAATCTTAATCTACCAACTGTCAAGCTCATGCATGCTGCAACTCCAGCATAAAACCATTAGTAATCTTGACTGCTGCCTGTGACTTATATATACCTATGATCTTAGCTTTGCAAACAGTTATACACTTAAACTACCAATATGCTACAGGCACCCAGCCCCCTTTTAGAACCTTGTGACATACCCACCTGGAGTGCTACCAGACTAGCTAAGAATTCGAGGAAAGCCATGAGAAGAATGCTGCAAATTCCCACGATTTCCTTCCATTAACATCCTGGTGCTTCAGCTCAAGTCCATTTTTCTCCATAAACGATAACCATAAAGAACAAAGAGGGAATTCTGGTAACTTCGTGCCAATCCGTCCCATGGGCACCCTCGTCGAGATTAAAATTTTCAAAAACCTTCTCTGGATTATCCTAACTTAACAGAACAAATCATATAAAAGGGAGTTCCTTCATAATCTAATTAAACTCTCTATATAAAAAATTCAAACTTTTACAAGATATTTCGAACTTCACAAAACCCAAATAAAACTCCATATCCATGACAAATCCTAATTTTCTTTCACATGTTACTCCTACCGGCGTATATCCCAAATTATCTACATCAGTTCAAAGTTGTTTAAATCCAAAATAGCACTAAATTATGGCAAAAAAAAATATTCATAGTAAATGGAATTGAAACACATAATAAGAAACAAAAATTGGGATAGATAGATCGAACGACTGACCATGAACTGATCGAGCTCCTTGTCGTCTCCGAGCATCTGGTTATTCCCACTGCCGCCGGCGCCAAGGACGGAGTACTTGGTGACGACGTTCTGCGACTGCGCCAGCTGAGCGTCAATCCTGGGCAGCTGGTCCACCGGCGTCGCGATCCTCAAGCACGCCACGTGCGCCGACAGCAGCTGCTCGTACAAAGGATGCGCCATTATCTCCGCCTTATGCCTCGCGCTCTCCCACCCCTCTCCTCCGCCCCCGCCACCATGCCCATCCCCCACCTCCCCTCGCACGCCGTTCTGTCGCCCTAGACGATCCCCGCCGCCCACACCCGTCGGATCAGCCGCCATCCCCGCCGCCGCGACCGCAATCACCGAGTCGCTCGACCCCGGCACCTCCTCGTCACTCCCGCTCCGGCTCATCATCCAACCCCCAGCCCCACCCGCCGCAGGAGACGCTGACGACGGCTCCGCCGCGGTCTGCAGGTGGAGGAAGCTCCCGTCCACGTATCCGTGGGCCTGCTGCCTCAGTATAGCGCTGCTGAGCCACGTCGGCCCACCTCCTGGAGTCGGCTTCCCCCCGGCATCGTCGGAGCCGAGGTGCTCCGACGCGATCGACCGGAGCACCGCGGAGTCGTCCCCGGGGTAGTGCGGGATCCCCCCCATCTCTTGCCGCAGATGGTTGTGGTACGCCATCTCTCAACTCCGCCGCCTCTACCTAGTCCCCAACTCCACCGCCAGTTATCGCTCTCATATATAAGCCACCACCACCGCTGCCGCCGCCGCCACCAGCAAGCAGAGCAACCAACGTGATCGTCGTCGGCGGCGGAGCCACGCGACTAGGATTACTCGCCAGCTCCTCGTTTATATTATACCTCTCCTCGCCTCTAATTAATGCGAACCGCGATTATAAGGTAATTAATGGGGTCTATAGAAGCCTATTAAAATGAGTTACGTGACTCGGGTGGGCAACCAGCGATCCCGTGCCCCGCAGGAAGGGAGCCATTAGTTTGGTACGCTAACGTGGCAGATGTTTATTGGATACTGAGTTTGTTTCTCCTCTCCTCGAGATCGGTGCAGGCCGGTGAGATGACCACGCTACAATGCTACTCAGCTTCTCCCAGTCGGGACGTCGCAATCAGACGGCTTGGGAACCGGCCACGTGTGTGAACTTAAGTGGAGCGGAAAAGGGCGCGAAAGGGGCGTTGGCTCCGCCGGCCCGGGGACAGCTGCGAGGACACGTGGAGTGAGGAGGTGGCGTGGACCACTGTCCGGGGGACGGCCGAGCACGCCTGGAGTAACCAACGAATGGAGAAACGCCACGTGGATAGTGCAATCTGGTGGAGCTTTGGAGCCACTGTGAAGTCCCGAAGCGAGCGGGCCCTACATTCCGGTGTCTGTAGCGCCGCCGGCGTAATCAGCCTTTTCCTGTCCCTCTGCTACGCCGAGTGGTCCCGACGTCGATCTAACGCCGTCATGACGATGAATTTAACGGCTCAATACTTGCTCCCGTTCACAAATGGACCCCACAAAATTGGTGAAATCATCCTTATATGATATATAAGATGATTATAAAAAATAACTCTTATGTTATAATAGAAGACAGTCTTAATCTACGTGAGCCAAAATGAAAATGGGTAATTAATGAAAAAATTAATGAGAAAGTTAATAGATAATTGATGACGAAAGAAAACGAGTGGTTACCCTCTAGATAGATGGTGGTTACCTGCCAACCATTAGTATACATATAAGTACGAAAATTGTCAGGTTTAGAGGAACGAGGGGACTTATATATCAAAATACGTAAGCTGTCAGGGTCGTATATGTGATACTCCTTGAGCGAATCTAGGCAACGAAGTCAACCAAAAAACGTCGTTGGGCAGACCGTCGTTAAACATCGTAAACGGAACGAGCTAAAGAAAGGGGACAGCGGCCGGCAGGTAAGTTAACTCTAACGGTGGTTCCCGGCCGTCTTCTGGTCCCCTACCACCACCAGCACCGGTTCCCAGGCTGGGCCCCACAGTAAGGCAACCTCTGCGTCACGGCCACGTGTCGTGATGTCGTCATCCAACAGGGCTGGTCCCCCACAAGCCTATAATAGTTATTATTCGACCGTGGGATACTATTCTATACGATAAGGCCGGCATGGCATTAAACTTTACCTGATTACCCTCGGCTTCGGAAACCGTGTAGGCTGTGCTTCGAGGGGCATAATGGTGATTTACCCGGTGAACCCCGAGAGACGGTTGGCTTTTGGACACTTTTATCACACGTAGACCGGTCCCCGCGTAGCCCGTTACTATCTAACCCGTGACAAACATTCCTAAAAACTCCACATAGTTCCACTAAATCACTGTATTGCCACTGGCCAGCAACAAAATAGGAAGTTGGTCTAGTCTGGAGAAGGGATATTCACGTAAATACAAGGAAGAGTAAGGTCAATTAGCAGTGGGGTTGGAGTGGCGGGGCCCATCGAGGAGTTAAACGTCGCGCGTGAGTCCCTGTCTCGTGGCGCGCGTGCCCAAGTAGGTCCACGTCAGCGGGACGGTTTTTTACGTAATCCGTGGAAATATCCCCGCCCCCCGCGGGTGGACGAGAGGTCGACACGTGTCGGCGTGGAAAGTTCGGGCATCATGAGGAGCAGGCTGGGCCCCGCCGGAACCAAGGTTCCGTGCGGCATCCGCTACGTTCCCACCCTGGATCCGCTGTCTTTCTCGGTACACCAAATCCAGCGATTCCAAAACTATAGGACTTCTCCACGTCATTAAGGTGCTTATTGTGATATTTCTTCGTGACTCATTCCGACAATTATTCATCCACCGGGTATATTATTCCTAATTCTCAATCCAAACTCATCAGTGTTAACCTAAATGAAGAAATTTAACGTCTCAACTAAATCATCAACTTTATAAAGCACAGCTAGTAGAGAATAAAGCTCCAATCCGACCGTGGAAATTTTTTTGAGTTCGATTCAAGGGTGCAGAACAACCACCTAATTAATGCATAACCAACGACCTCCCTCTTCTCTTATTTCACTTCGTTATTTCTCTCGCTCTTTGTAAACCCTAACTGTGCAAAGTGCCTGAAAGAGAACTTGTTTTTATACAAGAGGTCACGTGTTTAAGTCCGTGTTATACAGAGATTTCTGCTTCAACAGTTGCACGTACTTGACATATGCTACACTCTCGAAAAATGCTACTTCTGATTTCTTCTACAAGAGGTCACATTATTTGAATGTTTCGACTGAAAATATTACTTGATAATTACATAACATATGCATAAACTAAGCTCTCGGAGAGTATTATTTCTAGTTTCTTTTCAATCTTCATAAGAGCTGTTGAATGGGGTTGATTAGCACCTCCATCACTTTCTCACAAGAGATCATGAGTTTGAGTCCGCTCGAATTATCCTTGACAAATACACGCGCCCACACACGGAGAATATTATTTAAAATTTTGTTCACCGTTTTAACTAGTGTGAATTCATGGATATTCCTGCATGACAAATGTATGCACTTAATATATGCGAACGCTTATCCAACATTGAGAAATATTTATGCACCTAAATCACTCTTCTAGAAAATGGTCACGAATTTAAATCCTCGTCTTAGCAAAAATTTTGCTTGACAAGTGCATGTACACTCTAAGGAATTTCTTTTTTCTGACTATTTTTTATTCAAACGAAACAAGTGGCGATTACACAAATGGGGCAATTAGCAACTCAATTCCTTTTCCACACTTGTCCGCTCTCAAACAATAATCTCAATGACTAGATCTAGTGGCTATGCGATGCTGACTAGTGCCTTTCTTCACCTCTCAAATACTTAATTGCTCCCATTAATTGGGGGGACGAAGTGCCTGTCACTAAAATTTGGAGGAGATCATAGTCAAATCTAGCTTACAAATCTTCAACTAAGCATTAAAGTTCTTGGTACCTTAATCAAAAAAAAAACTTAAGTCTGTATCTTATCTCCCAAATCTCCGTATATTTAATGTCACAAGGTATCCGTATATTTAATGTCACAAGGTAATTCCCATCCAGCAAACAATTTCCATAATTAAACATGTCAGTCACAATGTGGCATACATTTCAGTAGGAATCCACTTTAGGGTCCGTTTGGCTCGCCGGAATGGGAGTGAATGGGAGTGAATCCAGTGAATTCCGGAATCAGCGGATTCCGAATTCCCGGATTTCGCCGTTTGGCTCGCCGGCAAAGGCGGATTCCGTTTTCGGCGGACGCGGATACCGCGGATTCCGGATCCAGGATGTGTTTGGATACCGCGGTATCCGCGGATACCTCCCTCGGCATTCGCTCGAATCGAGCGGGGCGGATTCCAATTTCCGGGATCCACGCGGAACCCGCGCGGAACCCAAATGCTGGATCCGCGCGTTCACCGGATACACGGGATCCCGGCAGATCCCGTGTATCCAAACACGCCCTAAGAGGCTGTTTGGCGTCACCCCATCCCGCTGGATCCGTGGGATGGGGGACGCGCGGATCTCGCAAATCGGAATCCGCCTTAGGGTGGATTCCGATTTCAGCATCCCGATTTTTTTACGGGATGCCGATCTTGGAATCAGCTCCGGCAGATTCTGCGGATCCGCCGGAGCCAAACAACCCCTAAGATACCGAGCTATTTGTATAAATAAATAAATTGTAGACCCTGGCAAAAAGGCTATGGCACTGTCCAACTTGTTTTTCTTGCAAAAGATAATGTTATGCAAGATGGATTTTTTTTATTTAATTAGATGAGCCTGAAGGCAAAAACAAGTTGGAGAAAAGAACTAGTGGAAGTATTACAACAAAACAACAAGAACTCATCCAATGGCCTACCACCCGCTTCAAAAACCCAAAATTGCGCCCATCGCCTCTCCTTTCCTAGCCTTGCAGGAGAATCCGCTACAGACACCACCTCCCTTGCAACAGAGTGAAACAATGCCAGGAGAAACCAGTTGCTTCCCTACAAATGTCGCGAAGAATGGAACCCAAGTTGACAGGCCACACAAACCTCCCATTAATACATCCAATCACAAACCTCTGAGTCGGATTCAAAGTAAGCCACAGAGCACGCCTCATAGAAGCAATTCGGATCGCCTCACAAACACCCAAAAGCTCTGCCTCATCCATCGATCCAATGGAAGCAACAATAGATGAAGCGGATAAGATCTCTCCCTTAGAAGATCGGAGGACCACTCCGACCCCCAACAGCACTAGCGCATGAAGAAAGGAAGCGTCACATTGAACCCAAACAGTGCCCTGGTCTAACCTTTCCTAGCATCACACCGAGGATACTCCGTCGACCTCTCAAACTCTTCAGTCAGCCTCAAGGCACGACGCGACACATCCACAAGAGTAGGGTTAGCAGATCGAAAAACTAGATCATTTTGCGCCAACCAAATCACCCAAAGACTAAAACAAATCACAAATTTAATGTGTTTCTGATTCAAGGAAAAAGAGGGCGTCAATAACAAAGCAGGTTTTAAACTTGCTGCACAAAAGCGCAATTAAAAAAGAGATGCGAAGAAGTTTCCTCCTCCGTGGCACATCTCGGGCAAAGGCGAGAAGTAACATTTCCAAAATGCCTCACCACAGACAAATTAGACAGCACTCCATGAAACAATTTCCATAAGAAAAATCTCATCCGAGGCGTGACAGGCGCACGCAAAATATTCAACCATAGGTTTTTACGCAGTCCCTTAGCACCCGATTCATCGATCGAAAGAAGAAAATGATACGCCAAAGCCGATGTAACTTGACTGGAAGGAGACAATGTCCATAAGAAGGCAGGCCCCTCACTAGAAACAGGGAAAGAAACCGCTCGATTCACAACTTTCGGAGAAAACCAAGATCGAAGAGCCTCCCCATTCGAACGGCCATCAATAAAAAGATATGAAATCAGCGACGAATCACTCACTAGGTTCATATTGAGAAGAAGGAAGACACACGATTTTTAACGTGGAAAAATCCTCACGGGAAAAAACCACGGGTCCAACGCAGGACCAGGCGAAACCAATCCACTAAAAACAAGAGTATCGTTTACACAAGTTAACACGACTCACTGTACTGACTTCCTCAGATACACGTCGTCGTCCTAGCACTTGCTCGACTCCTCGAATCACGGTCCGCAACTCCCCTTTTCTTGATTGATCGCCTCCACCTGGTTATACTCGTCGGCTCACACAGTCTGACGAATGCCTTTCATCTGCATTCGCTCCTACTCTCACCTCACAACCACCTCTCTCTCTCTTCTCTCTCTTTCCTCTCTCACATGACCGTACCTTTCTTCTCTCAATTCTTTTCCTTCCCTCACAACCGGTCAATGATTTCCTTCTTCCCTCAAACCCGGTCAATCCATATCATTCTTCCCTCAAAGCCGGTCAATGCATATCTTCTTCACTGTTCATTTCTCTGTTTCTTTTTCCTCCGCCCAACCTCTCCTCCTCTCAGCTCCTCCCTCTTCTTCCGCCCCTCTCTGCTTTTCTTTTCTATTTTTCCTCTTTCTCAGGATCTGCCGAGAGACATCAACCCCATTTTCTCATCAACTCTCACTTCCTCTATTTCGCCGTACAGCCCGTCACCCCAGGCCGCCGTCTCATCTATGAAGATATATATATGGTAATAAACCCAATTAAACCCTAAACCAAAACCTAATCATTGGATCAAGATCCAACGCTCAGCTTTCCTTTCACCCGACGGCAATGATTAATTCGTGGTATAATCTTGATCAGACTTGAGCTAACTTGACTTGACTTGAGCTAATTTGATCCCACTTGATCCACATCACTTCAATTAGCCTTGTATGAATCATACACCCAATCTAGCTGATTTAAATATTAAACCAATAAAATTTGTTAACTTATATGAAATCTTAACAAGATTTCTTACAATGCGTCTGGCAGCTAGAAGAGGGATGTGCTTCCAGCCCAACTCAAGGCTCAATCATCACTTTGCAAATCTCATGCCAGTGCAATGAAGAAGAACGCTTGCAACCCGATTGTAGAACACCCCTCCAAAAGTACTTAGCTTTGGCTAGAAGGACCCAAAGAGGCGGATCAACAAACAACAGACGAGCAACACGAGTCATCTTGATCGCCCTTTGTCATACATGAAGGTTTCGTATACCTAGGCCCCCCGACTCCACCGGAGCACTAACAATGCTCCATGCAACTCGACCGCAACTTATGAGTTTACCACCCCAAAGAAACCATTTGCAGATAACCTCAACATTGTCCAACACGCTCGCTGGCACTCGCACAGATGACATAAAGTAAACTACAATGGATTTCATGACAGATCTAACCAACACCATGCGCCCAGCATAAGAGAGATATCTAGAGCTCCATGAAGAAAGTTGGATTTCGCGCCATTGATGCACAATCAAGAGATAGATCCAAAGGCAATAAGAAGATGTCGAATGCACCTTACCTCCAAATGTGTACCACTAGACACCAACATGGAATCGTCAATGTAAAAAAGATGAGATAGGTTAAAAGAAGATTTTGAAATCATAGCTCGATGACTCCATGGGAAGGATCTTTGACCAATCGAGAAAAAACCTCCATTGCTAGTACAAACAAGTAAGGGGAAAGAGGGTACCTTGCCTGAGACCCCTCGCCGAAGATACATGACCCCAAGTTCTGCTATTGATGATGAAGGAAAAAGACGAGGAAGAGATGCAGCTCATAACCCAATCCACCCAGCCAAGAGGGAAGCCTCTTGACAAGAGTACCTCCCAAAGGAATGCCCACTGAACCTTATCGTAGGCCGACTGAAGATCCACCTTAAGAACCATTAGCGGTTTGCGCACCCAGGCTGTCCTCATAGAATGTAAGACTTCACATGCAGCACCAACACTATCATGAAGACGTCTACTCGGAATAAAAGTGGATTGTTCGGGTCTAACCAGGTCACCAATCACTAGCTTGAGGCGAGCTGCATGAATGGAGAAAATCACTTTGTAAGGGACATTGCACAGACTAATAGGATGGAAATTCCACGTAAAGAGTACTTTTGAATAAAGGAGATAAAATAGTGATTCCACGCCTGACGGAGAGCACCGAAGCGGAAGAAACCTTGAACCGCCTACATAGATCTCCTCCAACAATGTTCCAATAGTCCATGTAAAAATCAGCTTATATACCATCGGGACCATGAACAACATTCATGCCCATATTAAACACTGTCTCCTTAATCTCCAAACAAGATATCTCCGTTGTCAACCCCTCACAAAGATCCGAGTCAAGCAAAGGGAGCTGAGGTAATGTGGAACCATCGAAAGGATCTGGATCTGCCCAAAGGTTCACAAAGTACCTCCCTATCTCTGAGCCCATCGCCTCAAAGTAGCAAGCAACCTCCCCATATGCAGTAATTAATTCATGCATCTTCGACATGTGTCCAGAAGATGACAACCACAAGTGGAACAAAGCAGAATTATGATCCCCCGCTTGAAACCAGTCCACTCGATACCTTTGCTACATAGCCCAAAAATTCCTCTTTATAGCCGTCGAGTACTGTGATTCCAAGCACCTAAGATCAATCTCCTCTTGCTCAGACAAGGGCCCAAACTCCTCCCTTCTATGAAGCTCTTCCAAAGACCTAACCAGCCTCTTCGATGAGCCCAACAACTCTACCCTTAGTCTCATGTTCCAAGATTTCAAAACCTCCTTGAGCCTAATCAGACGGGAGGCAAAGACATATTATGTTGATCCGGTATCCCTGATCCCCCAAATTCTTCTCACAATGAGAGCAAATTCCTGCTCTTTAAGCCAAAAATTCAGGAGCCTGAACAAAGCACTGACCATGGGAGCATTGAACTCTGATGGGGATAGGAAAAGCGGACAGTGATCCGAATGGAATCGCTCTAAGTGTCGCACCGTCACTGCCCCAAACCTGCCTTTCCAAGCCAAGTTGCAGATCGGGGCGATCTAGCCTTCCCTTAATCAAGGACTGGTAAGGCTAAAGATTACTCCAGGTAAATGGTGGAGCAACAAAACCCATATCAACTAGCTGGTTCTCCAAACAAAAATCCAAATATTCTTCCACACGTTCATCAAACACAAAAGGAATACCGTTACGCTTCTCCTCCGGTTTTGCCATAACGTTGAAATCGCCGATTACCAAGCGCGACCATCTAGCTCTGTTGACTCTTGAAAGGACCCTCCACAACTCCCGACGTCTATGAGCTTCTATAGAACCATAAACCGCCGATAAAACACACTGCCCTCACCCCTAAGAAGGGAAAACACCATGGAAGGCATGTTTGGAAGAGGAATGAAAAGAAACCAAGCCGATCGAAACAAGCCATAGCATTAGGATTCCACCACGCCGACCAACCGCTCGGATGAGATCCGCCCGCCATTCCCCACGAAGTCTTCCACACACAAAAACTAAATCACCTAAATGAAGATAAACATCCAACAGAACCACAACATCTAGAGTAAACATCCCCAGCAAAACCGAACAACAATCCACCACCCTTTGGGGCCCAATGCCCATAACATTCCACGCAAGAAGCTTAAACGTAAAGAAGATCACCCATTACCTGTACCCGACACCTGGAGTAGGATTGAATTATTAATTTTCCAATAATTCAACTAAGTCTGTATTTTATGCAATGTGGATTGAATTATTAATTTTGCAAGTTGTTTCATTGATCATTAGTTAACATTGTTATGCTTTTTTTATTATGTCATTTTAGTTGATGTATCTATCAATGAGTGGTTCTTTCAGGATTTTCATTTGGCAGTATAATTTTAAGAAGTCGATTACAAAAGTGCATTTAAAGGGGAAAAAAACTTTCAGTCCCTACCAGATGATGCTGGCTCGTTTCTAATAGATAATGGAATAAATCCTATGCCTGAATGATTCCAGCTAGATTTTGTTTCTTATAATCCTGACTCAGGACTTATGTCCCTCTCTCAAGTCAAATGATGCTGGCTGATATCTAAATATAGCCGGGTGGCACGGGAGCCCTCTAGTCTAAATATAATTAAACAAATCATATTTAGTACTAAGCCTTTGATCTTGATTTAAGAACACATCAAAGTAGACGTCATATCAAAAGTTCTAATAACCCTGACCTCCGAATCCTTTGATGTCTCAGGTTGGTTGCGGTTGTACTCGACCTCTCGGCTCGCCGCCTCCATGCATGGTTCTCATTGCTCCAACTATCAGAGTTTTCTTGCTCAAAATCCACACCAAGGCCAACTCACCAAGCTTCTCAATTGGCAAACATCTCAAATCAAATACTCCTCCAAATCGACGAACTCTTTAGATGCAAGGTCAAGGGAAGCAAGTCATCGACACTCAACTTTCAGTCACTTGAAGTGCCTCCCCATGTCATCCAAACCATCCTTGTGATCCCAAGAATATCAAACATGTATCACTTGGAAAAACCAACCTAAAAATCTCAACGGCATTTTTCACCCTCGAAATGTTTCAATCTGTAAATAGTCATAAGGAGCAAGCTATAGATCTTCGAGTCTTCTTCCAATGCTGCAACAATCAGCTCAACCCTCGGAATGTATGGAGGCTCGCAGGCTCAAGCAAACATTGATCAAATTCAGAGCATTGGCAGGGATGGAGATGAATACCGCTAAGTCCAGTATCTGTTTCTCACCTACTGTCGCAGATGACCGCAAACATACCATTAAACTGATACTGGGTTTAGAGGAAGCTTCTGGTTTGTGGACTTACTTGGGCACTCCTTTAGGCATTGGCAGAACGAAGGCGGCGGATTTCTCCTCGGTCCTTGACAATATGGTGGCTCGGGTTCTGTCATGGCAAGGGCGTCTGATTTCTGATCCAGGCAGACTTGTTCTTCTTAAGTCCTCCCTTCAATCCATTCCAGCGTTTGTTATGGCAACCTCACATGTTCCTGCTTCGGTTATCACGAGGATGGAGAGGATTTGTAAGGATTTCTTGTGGAGGGGGAGGAAGGGTGGATTGAATAGGGTGGCTTGGAGGGATGTTTGTCTTCCTAAGGAGGCTGGAGGCTTGGGGGTGAAGGACTTGGGAGTTTGGCAGCAAGCCTTGAAGATGCGTAGAGTGGCGGCGTTCCTTGATGAGGGCATCAACATTTGGAAAGAGCTCGCTCGTGCCAAATACCATTGGCAGGGGGCTCTACCTTCACTTAGCCCTACTGGTGTGCATTCCTCGCATTGGAGATATGTGTGCCTTGCTGCGGAGGAGGTTCGAAAGGGCATGGTTTGGTCGATCGGGTTGGGCAGCCAAGTTTCAGTCAGCCGTGATTTATGGTGCTTCGAGACTTCCCTGGCACGCTGGCCAACCTTCTTTGATGCGACGGCAGGAGTTGAGACTATGACCGTGGGGGAGCTGATGCAGGGGCAAGCATGGAACAGAGAGAAGGTCCTCCAACACTTCCATCCATTGTTGGCTCGGCATATATTTGAAAGGGGGATCTGTCCAACCCGGGATACAGGGCGGTGGGAATTTAATGCCTCGGGGAAGGTCATTTCGTCGGCGGCATATCTGGTGCTCATACAAGAGAAGGTTGGGGTTCGAGCTTGCATAGGTGATGAAAGCTGGGCTAACATATGGAGGATGAAGGTTGGACCTAGAGTGCAACATTTCATCTGGCGTGCACTCAAGGGGAAGCTTGCAGTCCGCGACTCCCTTTGGCGGTTGTGCTTGACTTCGGACCAAAATTGCCCCCGTTGCGGTTGTGAGCCGGAGACAATCCTGCATGCTCTCTTTGGCTGTAGAATGTTAAGGGATGTATTCGACATTTTGTTGGAGAAGGAAGGCCTAGCTCTTCCGACTTGGGATCCCGGTGGACTGATGGACTTCCTAGTTGGTTCAGGTGGGAGACAGGAAGTGAAGCTGCAGAGAGTTTATTTGGCCATCAGTTGTTGGGAGGTTTGGAAGGATAGGAATGAGATTGTATTCAACGACCATGGAAGCACGGTCATGGCGATCGCGTGCAGAATTAGGAGGCTCGCAAAGGAGGTTACGGTCGGTCACGGGGTACCGGAGAGCTTGGTTGAGCGAAGGAGTGGCTCCGTTGTGGTACGTGTGGACGCATCCGTCGATCCTACATCTGGGCTAGCGGGGTTTGGAGTTGTTGGTGGAGCAGGGGATTGTGGTTGGGAGTGGGCCTTTGGCGCAACACTAGGGAATAGCACAGTTCTTCAAAGCGAGATGATTGCCATTGATCGAGCTATGCGGGCTGCTTGTGCTCGAGGGATCAAAAACGCCGTGGTGGAGTCTGATTCACTGGACGCGATCAGGATTTTGAATGGGGTGCGGTTGTGGCCAATGGAGGTACAGGGCATAGCAAAGGATATTTGGTTACTTGCTCTACAGTTTGATTACATTTCTTTTCTTCATATTTCTAGAGATTGTAATGTCAGAGCGGACTGTATCGCTTGGTTTTGTCGATCGTCTAGGGTGCCTTTCTGTTGGACCTATGACGACGGGGTAGAGGTCTTGGATCGCTTGATGTAAATCTTTTTGTACTAGCCTTTGGGCTCATCTCATCAAAAAAAAACAATCAGCTCAACCTGAGGTCGTAACAAAAAATTATCCTTCATTCTCTAAAGCAATGTCAAAGTGTTCAAATCTGGAAACCTTCGTGCAATAACAAAGTTATAGTCAGTTAGTTATCTCAAAGAATGGAGAGGTATCTCCCGAGTATACTTGTGTATTTTTCATTGCAATCGGATAAGGTACATCCTTGACCACAAACAAACTGGTAGCTATTTTTGACAAACTTATACAACTATAAAAGTAAGGATGGTATCTTTCTAAGGTATCACCTTTCTTCTGAGACGCTAACAAGCGATCCTTGTCACTGGGCAACCAAAGGAAAAAAGAACAGCTAGTATGAGACGCAATATGATGCTTCCTTCTAAAAAAATCAAACGCAGTCTCTTTCACTAATGCTATGTCCTCAATCTCATTTTTTAAACCACCCTCCTCTTTTAGGTACCGAAAGTGAATGTACTGCTTACCCTCTCTTGTTGAGTTTGAAACCATATTTTAGCATTTGAAAGCTATCCCACTTATCCACTAAAGGAACATAACTCTATGAAACTAATACAATATTCCATGTTGATAGCTAAGGCTTCACTTCTTTCAGACTAAAAGTCTCTCAAACCTCTCATCAGAAAGGAAAGAAACAAGTTTGATGTCCCGACCTTTGCTTTTAAGTTTGGAGAGTTCTCATTTCTGTTGCATCTTTAGCAACTCTCACACTCAACACAGCTTCAGAAATCTTTTAAGATTTATATGATGTGGAAATCCTTCAATGTCTGAATACCTCTAATCTTTGTGGTTGCTGATTAGACCCTGAGATCACAATCATATATCATTAGGCTGAATTCCAGTTAAAAGTAGCTCAATCTGAAAGCTATTGATCCTGGATATGTAACCATCCATGTCTTCTGCTATGGTCTTTACGTAAATAGAGAGCTGAGATACATTATTTCAATGGCCAATGGATAACAAATCTTTTCAAAATGGTTGCATATTTTTCTGAAGAGCAGAGTAATAAAGAAATCTATCAACAATGCTAAGAACGAAAAACCGAAAAGAGCATCACTTCATTGACAAAAGAGGAAAAAGTAGAAAGGAGAAGAAAAACCAATAATTCATCCCTGAAAAAGGACTAGCAACTCATCTGTCTCTATTCCTTATAAGACATAGAACAATTTAACGTCTACTTTTCACTCAAGAGCACCCAATATGATGTCGAATTTGGATTCTTGTAAATATTTATCGCATCCCTTTGATAAATAGTCGATTTCCTTTTGACCATACAAATGGTTCAGGAGCAAGTGGAATCAAAAAGCCTCATAGTCACTAGCTTCACCATCAGATGTCGACCACATCAAGAAACTGCTAATCTCCCAAGATATAACTGGACATGATTTTCCTGTATCGCTAATCTTCCAAGAATAAATGAGTATGATTCTGATCTTTGCTTTTCCTTCTCGCCTATTTGCCGATATAGTGATGGTTTGCTTCTATTTACAGTGGAATATAACAGTTAACTAAATACCATAAATTTGCACAACCACTGACCCAAGAAGTTAAAGGGCCAGGCCCAGCCTTTCGAAATTAAAGAAAGATTGGTTTTGATCAAAAACTTATACTCATGTGTGCTTTCATGGTTGTCCCCATAATAGTGACTTGATGATGGCCTACTTTCATAATTTTTCCCAAAGTTGTCCCCATACTTTCCTGATCGAAGACTAATACTCATATCAGATACTTTCATAGGTGTCACAGCTGCCTAAGAGTTGGACACATAGAGGATATAAGTTCAGTGAATTCTACTTTTGTCTAGTCATGCAACACATTTGTTATGCTCATGACATAAAATTTATAGCTTGCTAGAGTGCAACCAGAAATTCCCCATACAAGGTGATCACTCATGCATGTCAATCCACCTAACAGCCAACCGCAATATTAGGTAGCTAGTTAAAAGGGTAAATAGGGATCTACTTCTCACATTGACTAGACCAACTCAGCATGAAAGCTGAATTGGCAGAATGGTGACTGGAAAAACAAAGCAAAGATGAGAGAGGAACATCTCGAGGTTTTGATAACAACATTAACACTGATCATTTTGTTTTTCTCAAATCCATTGCCTACCTCCATAATCGCCTTTGCGTATGTCCTTTCTGGTTAGAAAAGGGGAAAATAGACATTTAATAACAGATATATGAATTCCCATATCCAAAAATGATGCTTGTTAATGAAAATTTGCTTCTCCAAGCCGTATCGTGAACAATCTATAATAATTCCAGAACATTTACAACCTATTTGATGAATTACCAGAACAAACTCCATTGTTTTTCTCCAAGCTGTTATTATTAAATAGACATTTAATAACAGATATATGAATTCCAATATCCAAAAATGATGCTTGTTAATGAAAATTTGCTTCTCCAAGCCGTATCGTGAACAATCTATAATAATTCCAGAACATTTACAACCTATTTGATGAATTACCAGAACAAACTCTGTTATTCAAGTTCAAGTATAACATTACATTTTCCATATGCATTTGCACTGGGAGGACCATCAAGTTGAAAGAGGAACTATACAAGAGAAAGAGAAACTACCTTCCTTTTAATTCCCAATGATTTCGAGGTGTTTCTAGTTTTGGCCTTGTGGAAGCTCACAGGCTCTTCCAATTACCACTCGCACCTCCACTACATGCACTCATCCAGTGTCCTCCAGCTCACCAATTATCATTGCCGATTGCACAACACGTAGCACTTAATCAAACGCATTATCAAAATAAACAAAAAATAGCATTCCAATATTAGTTAATCATTTTGAGCATGCGATCTCATCAAGAACTCACCAATCCAATAAAGAGGAATGCATGCAATTGGATATAATTATATGGCATCGAAGGGCACAATTCAGAGAATCCACTATTTAGCACAGAGAATGATCCAACAATCACAGTGTGTTCCATGTGCCCGCATCTCATATAGACAAATACTCGAACACCATGTAAGCAGTAGGAAAGAATGACACTAGTTACCATAGGAACCATCGCCGCCGCCACCACGCTCATCGAGGATGAGGTTGACGCCATTAGAGCGGAGGGCATCGAGGATGGCCCAGACCTTGGCCCGGTTCTTGAACCCCTTCTTCTCGACCTCCTTGTTGGCATCCGCGTGGATGCCCTCCCTAGCGAGGCCATCGACCTTGAGCCGCATGGCCAGCACCTCGCCAACGGCGGCCGCCGCCTTGGAGTTGCAGGTCCGGCCGCACTCGAGGCCCTCCTTGAGCGGCTTCTCGACGGACGACGCCGTCGCCACCACCCGCCCGAACTTCCGGTCGACCACGTTGGCGGTGACGTACTTGAGCGATATGAAGAGGCGCAGGACGTACCTCTTCGCCGCCGGCGACGGCGGCAGCCGGCTCATTCGTTATTAGCTCTCGTACTAGTAAAATTATGAATCCCAAGTCGTAACGTCTCCCTCTCCCTCCCTCTAGATATAAATAGACCCGTGCCATGGCACGTTTTGATTTGTCCATCTTTCTAGTGCTTATGTCCATGTTCTATGGTTCTCCACCTTGGATCTTAGATTGAAGAAATGTCCACCGTTAGATAGAGGTTTATTCTCCCCCCGCTACATTGAGGTTTATTCTCCCTCCGCCTTATCTGATCAGGTTGATTATTCCTCAGCAAAATTACATATTTTATAATGAAAACACAAAACGACACTAAATTACGAAATTCAAATTAAAATGAATTTATTATGCAAATCTTTCAAATAAAAATTATGTTGAAAAATGTATGGTACCCGTACAGATTTGCTAGTGTATGTATATATATATATACTAGTTATGCCCCCTGCCACCTGGCAGGGTAACCACCAATCACACTCTAATAACCACCCAATAACTGCCTCCCACTAAACCCCCCTCAACCTAGAATTATCATGCCACATAGGCGTCACATAGGCTCCACCTAGGACATTCTCCCGTCACGTAGGACAACATAAGTTTATTTTATAACCATAACCTCATATAAGGATGACTAGTAAGTCCACATGGCAGAGTTAACTACCCTCTCTCCCCACCTTCCCTAATAACTCCTCACTAACCCCCTCTCTCCCCCACTAACTCCCCCTCCACGTAGGCTCCACGTAAGATAACCCTCTCCACGTAGGCTCCACATACGACAACGAAAGGTTAATTTATAACCATCTCTCCATATAAAGATGATATATACTAGCGGGCTCCCGTGCCACTTGACACGGTAACCACCCACCCCTTAACTTTCATGTTAACTTCATTGTTAACCACCCACCCCCAGGGCCGGCCCTGAGTTTTTCTGGGCTCAAAGCGGAAGATAAAAATAGGGCCCCATACCTTCTAAAATACATAAAAAAAATTCACTTCGAAAAACAAACTTTAAGAGAAACATAGACCGACTAAGATCATCATTTTGATTTGTTCCTGCATTCTCAATTTCATTCATCAATTGATCATGTTCTCCACCTCATTCTCATTCTCTTGTACGGTTGCATCTGCTAAAGTATGTGATTCTTTATCAATTATATTCAAGTACTTACTAAGAGATCCGGCTTTGAAGCTTCATTAATGCATTTCTTTTTTGCTTTTCTTTTCTTTTTTGAGCACCAAAAAGATACTTTTTAATATGAGCCATAAACTACAAAGTACCAGTCTCTACCACGATGAGTAAATGAAATGAGTACCTCGACGGGGGTCGCCAAGGAGCGAGAGTGAGTATGCGATAACTAATCTCCCACACAAAACCCTTGTCTCTATCTCGCTCTCTCTCCTTTTTTTCCTTCCTCTGCCGCAGCCACCCACAAGCAGACCCTTTTTTCTTTCCTCTGCTGCAGCCACCCACCCCACCCGCATGCCCCACACGAGGCTTTTTCTCTCAAAACCTCTCTTCTCTCTCACCCGTACAAACTCTTTACAACCCTAACTTCTAGCTGCGGGTTCTACCTCCTTTTTTAAACCACATATTTAGGGTATTAGAATTAGAGAGAAAATCAAAGTAAACTTGAGCTCTAATTAATTACATGAACTAATCAATTAGTAAACCCAATTTAGACTTAATGAGATATGATCTAATCAATTAAAGAGATCCTAATTTGAGTTACATTTATATATATATATAATAACTTAGAGAAAAAATTTTTTTGGGCCCCCTAGGATTGTGGGCCCTAGGCACAGGCCTCTTCGGCCTTGCCTCAGGGCCGGCTCTGCCCACCCCTTAACCCCCTCCCTCACTAACCACTAACCCTCCCCTCCACGTAGGCTCCACATAGGATAAAGTCTGCCACCTAAGATCCATATAGAACAATCCAAAGGTTAGTTTATAACCATAGCCGCATATATGGATGATATATATTCAACTTATTAGACTCAATTATTTATACAAAATTTGTGACCAACCCAGCTTCTACCATAAAGACAGCCTAATGGGGAAAGAAAGTGCTCACATTCAGCTTCTAATTATGGCAATTGTTTGATTTCAGGTCAAAAACAAGACAAGAGTTTACATCCCATTCCTATCAGCGTAAGCTTTTGAGAACGTCTCAGCAGTTCTCATATAGTCATGTGTACATCTCAGTAATCGATTTGTGCATGCTTCTGCTATAAAAAGCATGTCTCAACAAAGCATGATCAAAATATTGATCCATGCTTTGAGAACTAACTTTGCCACACTTCTATATATGGGAACGAATTTGCTTATCCTCTTTTTCGCCACAATCAGTTTGTAAAGCTATAAAAAGCAGCAACAAATGAGTTTGTAAAACTGTAAAAAGGAACAGTACATTGGCTGATTTTTTTTTCATGAACAGAAGTATAATGTTTAATGTCAACTAAACTGCTCCCTTATGGCTTGCATTCATCTCTCAATTAGTGTATACATCTAATATACATATATTAGAACCAGAATTATTATGATTAGTATTTCTCTAGCTTCATAATTTTACAGGAAATTCTCTTATTTTTTAACTTGTATTAGGGAATCATAGTATGATAGGATTCTTCTATTCATACCACATATATGGAACTCTCCATAACCCATACTATTCTTTAGATTGTCATGGTATCGAAGCAAAGAGAAATCAGCAGAGGAAAAAAAACCCATGGATTATTCTACCAATGCTACATAATCCATGACAATTATCACTTTCATGACAATTTGGGATCCCACGTACATTTTAACAATCTATGAATTATCTTTCATTTATGTCACTACGCAAATCGATTTTGCAAATGTCTTTGCGTGTTCATGATGAGGAGACATGGTAAGAAACATAAATAGTGACGAGACCAAAACAAGATTGAATTGTGCGATTATCTTTGATACTAATGATATCGTAAGGATATATAAAACATGTATGTGATGGTGGATCGGCTCTTGACGAATGATGAGAAAAAGGAACGATGGGAGATTGAACAGTGTATGGACACGAGTAAATGAGTTTTGTGAAAACAAAATGATGAAGTTAACCATTTCTCTTTAAATTTTTTTTATTTATTTGCTTTGTTAGCAAAACTAGAAACCGTAGTGGTTTGTTTTCAACCATATTCTTATCGGATCCCTTATCTTGAAGCGAACCAAGAGTTAAAACTGTGTGAATTTTTTGATGTATGGTCTACCTCTAATTATTTCCCAAAACAAACATATCAATTTGATTCTTGATTTATAATTTAGGGTTGTTTTCTGTTTCCGTTACAAAACATGTTTTCGTTGAAATCCTTATTTATAGGTTCTAATTCCCTACTTATAAGTAAGTTTTCTTGTATCCAAATGGCCTGTTTGTAAAATCAAAAATAAAGTTGATTAATATGTGAATTTTTCAAATTATATATCCGACGTGCCACTTTTATTTCATGCTGAGGTTTAAACGTAGCTGCATGATCAGTAATTGAATCCCATTTCCATTAAACCGCCTTTAATTCTTTGGTAAAGCTCAATATATTACGTACGGTACGCAGCATACAGAAACTTTTCAAATAATAACGGCTGATCAAAGGCAAAGCTTTGAGCCTTTTTATTGCTAGAATAGAGAATGAAACACCTAAAGAAAAATAGTAGAAACAAAGAGAGATTCACCCGCAACACTTATTCCCTTCAAAAACAGAAGACAAATTGCACTCGAACACAAGAAAAATGTACACAGTACGAATCAAGAAAGCAAGAAAAAGATCAGTGATCGAGCTTGGACATCCTCTCATGTCTCATCATGCATCACCTAAATGATCAAGTGCTCCAATTCCATGGTGGTAATAGCTTCAGTACCTAGTAATCAACCAAAATAAGATATCTGTCAGCTTAATATATAGTGCTAATTATTTAGAGAGAGAGAGAGAGAGAGAGAGAGAGCAGCTTAAATGGTGTACGTCTTACGTACGTACTTTAGACTGTGCATGTATAGCCAGGAGGAGGGGTCTTCCCACAAGTGAGGAGAAGCTGCAGAGCCAGTGGAAGGTAGAGGTTGATGTTAAGCAGCTTAAGTTTAATGGTGGTGCAGAGGCACACCGCTGCCTCGAGCTCCACCAGGCCGGAGAGCAACGGGCAGCACACGTTCGCCACCTTGTCGCCGATCACCACGTGCACCAGCCCACCAAGCAAGTCGACGCACGCCCCGAGCTTCAGCGTGTCGATGGGGCACGTCGCCGCCGGCGCTGGTGTCACCGGTGTAAAAGGCGGCGAAGGCGGGGAAGGCGAAGGCGGCGAAGGCGGCGAAGGCGGCGAAGGCGAAGGCGAAGGCGGGGAAGGCGAAGGCGGAGACGGCGAAGGCGGAGACGGCGGGCATGATGGCGTGCCCGTGCCTGGCGGGGGCCTAATGACTGGCGGTGAGATGACTGGCGGTGAGATGACCGGCGGGACGGGGACAACTGGGGTGGGGCCAACCACCGGCGGCCTGATCGGTGGCCTGCCGATGACCGGAGGGAGGACACCCGGCGGCCTGCGGACGATCGGAGGGAGGACACCCGGCGGCCTGCCGATGATAGGCGGGCGGTGGACAGGGCCCTTAGGTGGGGGCTTCTTCCTAGGGTGGTGCGGCTTCGACGGGGTGCTCGGCGGGCAATAGCCGCAGGCGAGGAGAGGAGGGGTGGTGGAGATGAAGAGCATGAGGATTAGAAGGAGAGAGTAGAGCTTAGAGGAGGAGTCCATGGCTTTGGACTCACACTACTGCTACTACTGACAGTAGTAGTATAGAGGTGAGTGATAGTAGTAGGGTGGTACAAGAGGGTTAGGGGGCTATATATAGGAAGAAGGGAAGCCCTAAAAGGGTTCACGTGAACACATTGGGAAGGGTATATATGTCATATTATGTGTAGAAATGTGCATATAAAACCTTGTCTGCCTAGGGTTTTGGGTTTTGGCCCTTTCTTCTTCTTTTGTACCTACGAGCTAATTGAACCAGCTGTAGTACCTGTAGACGTGTCTATATCTTTGTTTAGTGTCAGTGATACGAAAAGAAAGGCAAAGACTGTGTGTGTACTTGAGCACGTTATCTTTCGCGATAAACATGACTACTTTTTCGCAATAAATAAAAATTCCTACGACAATTAAGGCTCTCTGATCTCCTAATTAACTTTGAATCGAACCAAATTATGTGCAAACAAATTAGTTCGGTTTCGATCATCTTGGTTAGCCAGTTCGATAATTGAATACGAATTAAGTCCAACCAACAACAGTGCAAGTTAGATCATGAGTTGCAAATACAAACAATTGTTAGTTTCAGGTCCACATGAAACCTGAATGTACAATGAAATGCTATTTTAAGGGTTCATTTGAATCGAGAATATGATATATTTGTGTGATGAATAAAGTAAAAGTTATTTAAACATTAAAGATAAATATATATAATTTTTTTAAAAAAAATTTGGATACATAAACGATATTTTATAGGAACTTAACAGCGATCCAAACGGAGTATAGGAAGATAAAGTGTATTGTACGTAATATCCCATATATAGGAAGTCAAATCATCTTAGATTTCATCCTAAATCTTCATGCATGCACCAGCGAACGTCACCGACAAAGTATATATATATATATATATATATAGAGAGAGAGAGAGAGAGAGAGATGGGCATGAATGGAGTGGATAAAAAGGAGAGAGTTCACGGATGCACAAGAGGCCAAGAAGGCCAGCTTCAGCTTCAGAAAGAGAACAAGAGTTCTTCACGGACTAAAAGGAAGCATGGCTACAACTCCTCCACCACACCTTGTTTCCCGCACCTCGAGAAATCATCAATACTTAGTCTTTTCTTCTCTCTCTCTGATATCTGCAAATGGTATGTACCATTGGCCTCTCCCACTTTGATGCCATCCTGTGGGCTACCCTGGCTCTCCCTCTCCCTCCCTCCCTCTCTCTCTCTCTCTCTCTCATATATATATATATTCTGTGGCCAATAATCAGTATGGCTGGACAAGACATTATCACTGTGCCAAACAAGAGAAGCTATGAATCACTAGGTTTTCTTCTTTATAGTAGACTTGCCAGGCATAGGATTGAAGCATTTTGCCTGCCATGCACCAGTGCAATGGTTAAGACTTGTTATCTCATGTAATGCTTGAGCTTTACAGCCAGGAAAAGGGCAAAAAATTACACAACTACAGGAAAACCATCCGGCCAAGCACCGTCAAAAGAACAAAACCAGACCCGGTTCCGGGAGCGGTCCCTTCCCTACTTTGCGCACATTCGAACTTCGAGGAGCTAAACAAAAGGGCCGCCAAATTGAAGTTCGCCGCCAGGCAACAAGCAGCATGAAGGAAGCCCACCAGTTGTTGAGGGCGAACATGCTGACAATTTAAACAGCCCATCATGAATTGACTGGCTTTTTTTTCAAGGAGTTGAGCCAACGACTTACGTGTAAAACAGACTACATGATCCCTTCCAACAGCCGTCTTCTTCGAGTGCTGATCCCACGACACGTCCTGAACAACCAAAGCTCTATCCCCTAATTGGGGTACATGTCACCTGAGCATGTGCCCCCACCGTTGGATTGAATCGGAATGTGTGCCTGATTCAAT
This sequence comes from Narthecium ossifragum, assembly GCA_963920575.1. Lineage (NCBI taxonomy): Eukaryota > Viridiplantae > Streptophyta > Magnoliopsida > Dioscoreales > Nartheciaceae > Narthecium > Narthecium ossifragum. The sequence continues at coordinate 3,893,942 of OY986972.1, forward strand.
CCAACGGTAATGATTTGTGTACATGGGTACATCCCATGTACACAAATCATTTTTTATCCTAAAAACATTTCTAATTGCATATAAGCCCCTTTATAGCTCCTAAATTCACCTGACACTCCAGCAGTTTTAAAAAAAAAACCTTTATTATTTCTTCTTTTTCCATGAATTGAGCCCTTAGGCTAAGTAAAAACCTTTGTTATTTCACAGATTATTTTTTACCATTGGCATCATCTTGTGTATATATCAGGCTTGATTTCATAGGACAATCCAAGAACAAGAACTTGTACCAAAAGGGTTACCAACAGGGTTCATTGGCTTGAGAACTTGGCTAAAGCTAGTAATATAGATATAGATACGTAGGAGAAAATCTGAAATCACTATCTATTAACACAAGAACAAAACTAATTGGACGGGTTTGATGTATCAGCATGAAGGCACTTGGTAGGTAAAATAAGTCTAACCACTCCGCCCAAAAGTTTAAACCGATAGGAGAGGACGAGTATGCATTTTATAATCTAACACAGAGATGGCAAAGGACACAGCCTCTTGTAAAAGATATGGGGCTCAAATCACGAATTTTTTTGCATTTTAGTACCCCCAAAGTTCACTTTTTCCGGTTTAATACATTTGCCTTGTTTTTTTGCAACTTAATACCCCTGGACATGAAAAACCCCATCTTACCCCTCACTTAACCCATGCCCATATGACACCACATACATGCCATGCCCTGCCACATGACGTGGCATGGCATGTATGTTATAATAATAACAAAAAATACCTGGTTGTTTATGACAACCGTCTGAATGTCCGGCCGGATATCATCTTGCCCGAGATCACCCGGCCTGGCATCCCCCTTCATGATCACATCCTCCTTTTCTTGACTCTGACTCCAAGGTGTTCTCCTTCTTCTTGCAACTGATCCTTCGAATGAGGGCGCCGCTTTCTCCTTCTCCAAAACATCCTCTCGGAAGGACATAAACACGTGTCTTCATGATTGAAGGTGTCCGCGACTTCGCTTTGAGCCTTTCAATTTCTTGTTCGGCTTCAGCGAGCCGCGCATTCGTTGCCGCCAATTTCAATCTCAATTTATTGTTCTGAATGTTCATCGTCCTCACAGCATCGTCCTGGGCCACAATCCTCCGAGTCAATGTATCGACGTCCGATCTCAACTGGAGACAAGAGTGGGGAAAAAAAATGTTAAGTGCGCACGAAAAATACTTGTCAAACAACACGAGTATAATAAGACACAAACACGCGTATTACTAAAAGTAAAGACACGTACAATAGATCAAAAAGATGCGTATTTATACTAATAAACACGTGTATTATAGCTAATAAAGACGCGTATTAGTAATATTAAACACAAGTATGATAGATCAAAACTACGCGTACTTATACTAATAAACACGAGTATGATAGCTCTAAAACACGCATATTTTGATTAAAAAACACGAGTATATTAGATCTTCATGCATAAAAACTTAACCGTTACCGAGTATCACACGTAATTAAATCTAACGACGAGTAATATCGATTATAACGACGTACCTCAACCAGCTTAGTCTCAATTCTTGGGCTGGCATGGGCATTCTCGGTCGACCGCGGCATGGTCATGAATTGAACACGCCTAGGGGGTGCGTCTTCACGAGAGGACAGTGCATCAGAAGTCCCAGCCACCGTTGTATGTCTTCGTGATTGCTCGGCTTGCGTGGAATGCCTCAGATACAAGGTACATTCCACATCGATGTAGACAAGCTGGAAATTATAGAAAACCAACAGTTGGTTAGTAGACATTCCAAACTAGACGACCATAAAGAAATCCGAACAATATTTTAGCTCGACATTACCCGTGTAGTCGTTCCTTGCGTAACAGTGTCGGTGAGGTTCTTTCTCCTCACCAGCTGTACATGACCCCACCTCATCATGCGTGGGATACTGTCCGCGACGGTTGGTGCCCTGCAACCGGTAATCTCATAATACCATATGAGCAGAACAGCAGTGCACCCGCAGACATAAGTACATGCCCTTTTACTAATCTCACTCGTCTTTGACTCCGGTAAGCCCTTGTTCATCCCGACTTAATCCTTTTACTTTTAATTTTTTAATTTTTTTTTTTGGCACAAGGCGGTGTGTTCTCCTCTCATCTATTGTGGAAAAAATAAATACCATTATTTTCGTCCCCGTATCCTACATAATTTTTTGCGCTAAGAAATGTAGCATTCACACGCGTACTTTTTGTTCTTTCTAAGTGTCTTTTTGGTGTTTTCTATGCGCTCTTGTTTATACACGTACTTATGGTTGTTTCTACGTGTTGTAAAGGTCTTTTATACGCGCTATTTACTAGTTTTTACGCGTACTTTATCTCTTTTAAGTAATACGCGTGTAGGACGTGCAAGAACTAGACTAAGTACGAGTAAGAGCTATATTAAGTACGCGCAAAAACTACATTAAGTACGCGTATAAAATACAGTAAGTACGCGTAGGAACGACATTAGAGACGCGTAATAACTACATTAAGTACGCATAAGAAAGTGCGTGCGGGTTACCTTTTTACCCTTCCTCCTCCGGTGTTAGGGCATTGAGCGATATCTCAGGACGCGCAAGAACTACACTAAGTACGAGTAGAAGCTATATTAAGTGCGTCCAAGAACTACATTAAGCACGCGTAGGTACTACATTAAGTACATTAAGTACTCGTAGAACTAACACCGGAAACAAAAGAAGAAGAAAGACCTAAGTTTTCCAAATAGGGAAACTTTAGACATGACCACCTTGGAGATAGAGAGCTAATTAGAGACAACATCAGATAGTATACCACTGCTACCTCTCTCTCTCTCTACATGAGGGAGCTGTTAACAAGGCCATGCCAAGAAGAACCAACCCCATCCCAGTAATTATCTCTGCCTGAATCCAAACCCATGTTCCCATGATCTCCATTTGGCTGCCACTGGAGGTTCATGGCCACCTTGCTCTCCTCTCCACCTAAACCCTTACCAGACCCATGGCTAGTTGCAGGTGTAGCAGCTGTTGGAGTACTTGCTGCACAAGCATTGCCTAAACCAGATCCACGGTGTTAGGGCATTTTTTGTTATTATTATAACATACATGCCATGCCACGTCATGTGACAAGGCATGGCATGTATGTAGTGTCATATGGGCATGGGTTAAGTGAGGGGTAAGATGGAGTTTTCCATGTCCAAGGGTATTAAGTTGCAAAATAAACAATGCAAAGGTATTAAATCGGAAAAAGTGAACTTTAGGGGTACTAAAATGCAAAAACTTCTCAAATCACACCATTTATCATCAGATAAATGCTTATCCGCCACTAGCAGCTTGGCATATGTCAAACAAATGATCGGTGAAAAAATGCCAAGCCACAACTAAAAGCTCAGCTGCCTAAAAGATTAAAAACAAGAATAATACAAAAAGATTTGCTGCAGAAATGCCCACATTTTGCGCAACTCAGAACTGCGATAATCTTTTACAACTCAGAACTGAGATAATCTAAAAGCAGAAAACAAAAAAATAACGCAAGCGATCGAAGAACAAGGAAATGAACATCAGCAAATCCACAAATTAAAAGACCAATTCGATCTCCTGAAAAGTTTTGCGTATCCTTGGATTCTCAGAAGAACGATCTTGGCAATCTGAAGTAGATGCATATGAAAACTTGCATGCTGCTTCATCAAGCAAAGAACTTTAGCGATATTTTCTATTCAGAACTCAAAGTTACAAGAGTCTGAAACTGTTGATGATCACATAAAAAGGGAGAATGAATTTGACGATACTGTAAAGGAAAAAGATTTTGTGCTTCACCTTCCTGAATGAACAAATTCTTCAAACCTTCGCGGAAGCACTTTTTCTTTCCTCATATCTGAATTACATCATAAGACACATTATCGGACAAAAATTTGCTATGTTACATTAAACTCCAAAACTCAACTCCGTCTAAGCTTTTTTTTCATCAGCTTTTTTTTCCCATTTTACACCAAGATTTCAACATTTTACCATTATACTATGGAATTTTGATAGGTATCTATTTTGGGTGTCCAGACGCCTAGAAGGAAATAAATCCAATGGAATTTAAAATAGCATAGAAAGTGCTAAATACTCTGTTATTTTGAGCTATCCAAACAGGAACCTTTTACCCTAACTTGAGGCCTACAAGGGTACAACATAATCAGAAATCAACCAAGAGGGGAAACACAACACCTTTATGAGCTGCTCGATGTTGCTTCGCTAGGATAGAATCTCAAATGACTGCACTTTCGCAACTTCAAAAGGGCATCATGTGTTTTGCCGAGCAGAAGCTCCACGTAAACCGCAGCAAGTATAGCTCTAGGGTTATTGGGTAAAATCAAGAGCCCTTCCGTCACAAAATGGCTAGCCTGCTCAAGATTCCCCTGCATAGCAGACATCGCAGCAAGGTTCACGTACAGGATGCCACGAGCCTCTTCGGGCTTCATGAAAACGGTTTCCTGGGCTTCCTCTGGTGTTGTCTTGGTCGTCATAGAACTACGTACTCAAGTCTTCACCATCCACCGCTTTCTCCATTTTCCATTCTTCTCTGTCTTCTTCAGAATAAGGCAACTGGATGTTATTCCCCTCCAGGATATATCCAGCTAATTGCTCTGCAGCTTCGGTAGGTCTGCTTAGGCGACAAAGAGCTTCTGCGGCATATAAGTGGCTCAGAAAAACAAACATTCTGGAACACCCGGGCAGCTGTTGGAGTGCCTTAGAAGCAGAGAGTGCCTTCAAAGGATTTTCCAAGCTCAACTCAAAATATGCTAAGTCTGCTAGAACAGCCTGCTTTATCATGTGGCATTCTTTCCTACATATGTTCTCATATGAAGAAACAGATCCCTGCAAGGTGCTGCTTGAGGCCAAACCTCCATTAGTTTCTTTCAAATCACCATTTGCACTCGCCGATGTGGACGTTGCATTAGATACCTTCGGATCCCCACAAGAGAGGATCTTATTGCTGGAACTCCTTGTGTCTTCAGATGCTGCTGGGTTAGCATCAAGCTCTTCCAACACAGAAGATGAAGCACCAGTATCCCCCATTTTCGGTTCAAGACTGCTCAGTAAATGCAGAGCATTGAGCAGACACCGTCGAGCAAAAGGAAGAGAAAGCCTATATGTCTCATTAGGACCAAATACACCATCCACTCCTATGGAGTCTAGATACCTATTTCTTGGGTTTGCATCATCAACAACTAATTTACGCCATTTTCCTGAACCAATGACATGAAGTTTAGCCTCTTCGTCAGGTGAAGCAGAATCTGCTGATCTCAACATCCCCTTTTCTTGAGCCAAAAGACAGCATTCAGCAAACCGAAGCCACAGAAGTGGTTGGTCATAGAAATCTGAAGCCGCTCTATGGAAACAGCTTGCTGCAGCCAATGGTTTACCAGATGCCAAATATTGCATCCCATAATTGTAGAAAATGGCAAGGGATTTATCCTGAAAATAAGTCAGCAGCTTCAGGGGCTTTTCTGACCGGAGTGACAAGCTGTTCCTGAGTGCCCTGGTGAAGAAGATCATGGATGTATGGTGCTTTCTAAGCTTATGATATATGCAACCAACGTTATTATAGAATGCACCCAGCATTTCAGGTTCAGTCCTGCTGCTGGATGTCATCAAGAGTTTAATAGCCTTCCGATGGTTACCACGAGCATATTCTAGCTGAGACTTCAAAAGGAGTGCCGTGGACGAATCTCTGTCCCGTACCATGTCCATAGCAAGTTTCATTTCACGCTTTGCGGCCTTCAGATTTCTTGTAAGTAGCAGAAATCGAATCTTGTAAAGATGCAAATTGAGCTTTAGATTACTGCAGGAAGCAGCGGTCCAACTGACCGACAGTTTCGAGGCATCACTAACAGCAGGTCTACCCAAGTTAGAGCAACCACCATCCATTGTTGAGATCAAGTTTTCATACTCCAAAGCATCATCTGACAGGGTTCTTATTAGAGGGTCCTCGGCAACACTTGGACTGGCACTTGAATCTGAACTTGACACATCTTGAATTACCGCATTGCTCGGAGCTGAAGATGATTTCGACCCTGGGTTTAAAGATTGTTGCTGAGCAACTGATACATTATCACTTTGGTTTATCATGGTCCCAACACCAAATTGTCTTTCCAGACAATGAATTACATCCTGAAACAAACATTCAGACGCTAAGATAGTGAAGAGGAAGCAAGCAATATGGAATCGAAGCAAGTGTCAATGATAAAGCAGCCAGCTTAAAATACTACTCAAAAATATATCATTGATTCCAACAAACGCAATATAATATGGGATTTAGCTCTCACATAATAGCTCAGATGACATACTCGTCATATACAAACATCATAGTACCTAGCAGTCTTTCCAGTAAAACATGGAGAAAATTCATCTGCATGATAATATCTAATGCCTGGATAATCTAGATCCAGTGATCAACAACGATATAAATAATACCCATTACCGGAAGAAACAGATAACAAAAATTAAGAATGTCTTACTCGAAACTTGTAAAAGTGCCCTACTTAGGAATGAAATACAAGAGTATAATAAAACAGTTCCACAGCACCTACTCTAAAGCTGAACTCCCTACATTTTTCTCTTCTATGTGGAGTCTCTCTCTCCTGTCCCCCCCCCCCCCATTTCCAGTTCCATTACCAGCTATAGGCAAGTAAGACATTTTGTAAATATATAAAAAACATTGTATTGCTTCACACGACAGGTTATATGTCTCTTAATGACAATCATCAAATCTTAATCCATATCATAGTATGGCAGCAGTGCCCATTGCATATTGTCTTTGACTTTAGCAACTTAGATTGATAACAGATTGTACAAGATTTCTATGTCATAGGAGTTGAATAAAATTGCTCTGCAGATATTCAACCACACTAGCTTTTAGAAAAGAAAGTAGGTTTGCAACACAAATAAGCCAAAAAATTGGTCCTGAAGGGTGCATTATACCAGTAGGAGCATTTTCCTTCTACCTTAAAACAGGAACCATTATGTAAGAAGCAGCATATAACCCCAGCCCTTCAATACCAGTATCACACGGATCTCAGAATGCAAATCCATCTATTATTGACATCTATTGTGCGTGCCAATTTCACATAATATCTTGCTAATAGGGGCACGTAGCTAATCCAACAACCAGCAAGCCTTTTCCATCAAAATCGATTCTTTGGTGAAGGTGACTCAAACTCAACAAGGCATGAAAGAAACGTCAAAAGTAACTTACTAGTTACTATCTACCAAGAGTCTTCCCTTAGTTGTTCCCAAATTGCCAGATATACAATGTTAGGAAAGAAGAGATCTGAAGGGAATCCTATGAGATTAACCATATCAAAGAGACAGCAGCCCTTTCATACTTGGTCTTAGGGAGGTCCAGAAAGGAGATGCAAAGTTTGCGATAACTAAGAAGTACAACCATAAAAGTCAAAAGAGCAATGGTGATATAAGAATTTATGTTAAAGAGACAAGTGTCAATTTTGTGTGCAAACCATTCATCTAAACAAGCTCAAGAAAAGTAAGTACTTCAAAACTAGCAATTGTGGTGTAACCATAGAGTGATATACTAAGGTTCCATTGGAAGATATGTTCATAAGCATCAACAAATCTATGTATATACATAAAGAGTGAGATATGTGTTTGTGTTGTGTGTGTGCAGTGTGTGCAGGGAAAGAGAGATCTAAGACATGTTTTCTTGAAGCGAACCAAGAGTTAAAATAGTGTGAATTTTTTAATGTATAGTCTACCTCTAATTATTTCCCAAAACAAACATATCAATTTGATTCTTGATTTATAATTTAGGGTTGTTTTCTCAATCCGTTACAAAACATGTTTTCGTTGAAATCCTTATTTATAGGTTCTAATTCCCTACTTATAAGTAATTAAGTTTTTTTGTATCCAAATGGCCTGTTTGTAAATGAAGAAAATAAAATAAGATAGAGATTGTGGAATTTTCCCTCCTTAGTAGAGTCATGTATTACTATTGTTTAAATAGATACATGATACACGTAGATAAGGAAAATACAGATTCATGCAATAAATCCTATATATAGAGGATTTTATTCTTTGTGATTGATAGCATTGATCTTGCTTTCCCTTGATAGAGAGTTAGCTATATTTGTAGCTTCATGATCTGGATTTGCTCCTTTGGGAGAGATCTCATGCTTGATTGGTGGATCTCAGTTATTACCCCTCCGCAAACTGAGCCGTTGTGTGTAGGTTCAGTTTGGTGGCGTGTTCTTCAACTAAGCTCTTCAAGGAGAGTCCCAGTGAGCCATCCTCGGAGTGGGCGATCCAATCCTTCCAAGCATCATGAGCTTGATTTGATATCTTCCCGTCCATCAGTAGGGCCTTCGGGAGCAGAAAGAGATGGAGTAGGGCCTGATGTTGTGCCCGTTGAATCTCCACAAAGTCTTGACTTTCAACAGTAGAAGAAGGCATGTGAGCAAGACTGAAGGAGGGAAAAAAAAGGAAAAAAAAACTACATTGATGATCGAAAATGACGTAGGCCTTATTACAACTCTGATACCATGAAGAAAATAAAATAAGATAGAGATTGTGGAATTTTCCCTCCTTAGTAGAGTCATGTATTACTATTGTTTAAATAGATACATGATACACGTAGATAAGGAAAATACAGATTCATGCAATAAATCCTATATATAGAGGATTTTATTCTTTGTGATTGATAGCATTGATCTAGCTTTCCCTTGGTTGAGATTTAGCTATATTAGTAGCTTCATGATCTGGATTTGCTCCTTTGGGAGAGATCTCATGTTTGATTGGTGGATCTCAGTTATTACCCCTCCGCAAACTGAGCCGTTGTGTGTAGGTTCAGTTTGGTGGCGTGTTCTTCAACTAAGCTCTTCAAGGAGAGTCCCAGTGAGCCATCCTCGGAGTGGGCGATCCAATCCTTCCAAGCATCATGAGCTTGATTTGATGTCTTCCCGTCCATCAGTAGGGCCTTCGGGAGCAGAAAGAGATGGAGTAGGGCCTGATGTTGTGCCCGTTGAATCTCCACAAAGTCTTGACTTTCAACAGTAGAAGAAGCCATGTGAGCAAGACTGAAGGAGGAAAAAAAAAGGAAAAAAAAACTACATTGAGGATCGAAAATGACGTAGGCCTTATTACAACTCTGATACCATGAAGAAAATAAAATAAGATAGAGATTGTGGAATTTTCCCTCCTTAGTAGAGTCATGTATTACTATTGTTTAAATAGATACATGATACACGTAGATAAGGAAAATACAGATTCATGCAATAAATCCTATATATAGAGGATTTTATTCTTTGTGATTGATAGCATTGATCTTGCTTTCCCTTGATTGAGATTTAGCTATATTTGTAGCTTCATGATCTGGATTTGCTCATTTGGGAGAGATCTCATGCTTGATTGGTGGATCTCAGTTATTAGTAAAATCAAAAATAAAGTTGATTAATATGTGAATTTTTCAAATTATATATCCGACGTGCCACTTTTATTTCATGCCGAGGTATAAACGTAGCTGCATAATCAGTAATTGAATCCCATTTCCATTAAACCACCTTTAATTCTTTGGTAAAGCTCAATATATTACATACGGTACGCAGCATACATAAACTTTTCAAATAATAAAGGCTCAAAGGCAAAGCTTTGAGCCTTTTTATTGCTAGAATAGAGAATGAAACACCTAAAGAAAAATAGTAGAAACAAAGAGAGATTCACCCGCAACACTTATTCCCTTCAAAAACAGAAGACAAATTGCACTCGAACACAAGAAAAATGTACACAGTACGAATCAAGAAAGCAAGAAAAAGATCATTAATCGAGCTTGGACATCCTCTCATGTCTCATCATGCATCACCTAAATGATCAAGTGCTCCAATTCCTTGGTGGTAATAGCTTCAGTACCTAGTAATCAACCAAAATAAGATATCTATCAGCTCAATATATAGTGCTAATTATTAATTTAGAGAGAGAGAGAGAGAGAGAGAGAGCAGCTTAAATGGTGTACGTCTTACGTACGTACTTTAGATTGTGCATGTGTAGCCAGGAGGAGGGGTCTTCCCGCAAGTGAGGAGAAGCTGCAGAGCCAGTGGAAGGTAGAGGTTGATGTTAAGCAGCTTAAGTTTAATGGTGGTGCAGAGGCAAACCGCTGCCTCGAGCTCCACCAGGCCGGAGAGCAACGGGCAGCACACGTTCGCCACCTTGTCGCCGATCACCACGTGCACCAGCCCACCAAGCAAGTCGACGCACGCCCCGAGCTTCAGCGTGTCGATGGGGCACGTCGCCGCCGGCGCTGGTGTCACCGGTGTAAAAGGCGGCGAAGGCGGAGACGGCGGGCATGATGGCGTGCCGGTGCCTGGCGGGGAGACGCCACCGCCGACCGGAGGGACAGGGACGAATGGGGGCCCAATGTCAAGAGATGATCGGTGGGCATGTTGGTTTTGAGAATATCTCACGAATTAAAAGAAAAGAGATCAAGAATGTCAAGAGATGATCGGCTAAACTTTTCTTCATATTCACATGACATTCTACTATCCATACCACCATTACATATATATATATATATATAGGTTCTAAAACACACGATACTATTCACTAAAGGATGCTACCCTTTATGAATAAACACCTAATGGAAACCACTTGTTCACTTAAAATAACTTCTCCTCATTGTACCAAACTCATGCATGCACTACACGTGCATGCCATGCATGAATCGGTTACTAACACCTGGCGGGGAGACGCCACCGCCGACAGGAGGGACAGGGATGAATGGGGGCCCAATGCTTGGCGGTGAGATGACTGGCGGTGTGATGACTGGCGGTGTGATGGGGGGCCCAATGCTTGGCGGTGAGATGACTGGCGGTGTGATGACTGGCGGCGTGATAGGGGGCCCAATGCTTGGCGGTGAGATGACTGGCGGTGTGATGACTGGCGGTGAGATGGCCGGCGGGTCGGGGACAACTGGGGCGGGGCCAACCACAGGCGGCCTGATCGGTGGCCTGCCGATGACCGGAGGGAGGACGCCCGGCGGCCTGCGGACGATCGGAGGGAGGACACCCGGCGGCCTGCCGATGATAGGCGGGCGGTGGACAGGGCCCTTAGGTGGGGGCTTCTTCCTAGGGTGGTGCAGCGGGGGCCCAATGCTTGGCGGTGAGATGACTGGCGGTGTGATGACTGGCGGTGTGATGACAGGGACTAATGGGGGCCCAATGCTTGGCGGTGAGATGACTGGCGGTGTGACGACTGGAGGTGTGATGACCGGAGGGACAGGGACTAATGGGGGCCCAATGCTTGGCGGTGAGATGACTGGCGGTGTGATGACTGGCGGTGAGATGACCGGTGGGTCGGGGACAACTGGGGCGGGGCCAACCACAGGCGGCCTGATCGGTGGCCTGCGGACGATCGGAGGGAGGACACCCGGCGGCCTACCGATGATAGGCGGGCGGTGAACAGGGCCCTTAGGTGGGGGCTTCTTCCTAGGGTGGTGCGGCTTCGACGGGGTGCTCGGCCGGCAATTAACACAGGCGAGGAGAGAAGGGGTTGTGGAGATGAAGAGCATGAGGATTAGAAGGAGAGAGTAGAGATTAGAGGAGGAGTCCATGGCTTTGGGCTCACACTACTACTACTACTAACAGTTGTAGTATAGAGGTAAGTGATAGTAGTAGGGTGGTACAAGAGGGTTAGGGGGCTATATATAGGAAGAGAGTTCTGATTTGGGTACATGCCGCGTAAGGTTTTGGGTTTTGGCCCTTTCTTCTTCTTTTGTACCTACGAGCTAAATGAACCACCTGTAGTATCTGTAGACGTGTCTACATCTTTGTTCAGTGTCAGTGATACGAAAAGAAAGGCAGAGTGTACCCAAATCATCTTAGATTTCATCCAAAATCTTCATGCATGCACCAGCCAACGTCACCGACAAAGTATATATATATATATATATATATATATATATATATATAGAGAGAGAGAGATGGGCATGAATGGAGTGAATCTTCATGCATGCACCAGCCAACGTCACCGACAAAGTATATATATATATATATAGAGAGAGAGAGAGATGGGCATGAATGGAGTGGATAAAAAGGAGATAGTTCACGGATGCACAAGAGGCCAAGAAGGCCAGCTTCAGCTTCAGAAAGAGAACAAGAGTTCTTCACGGACTAAAAAGCCAGCATGGCTCCACCACACCTTGTTTCCCGTACCTCGAGAAATCATCAATACTTGTCTTTTCTTCTCTCTCTCTGATATCTGCAAATGGTATGCACCATTGGCCTCTCCCACTTTGATGCCATCCTGTGGGCTACCCTGGCTCTCCCTCCGGATTTTTTTTTGCCTAAAAGGCCCCCTCATGTTCACTAATAACGGACCGAGACCCTGGACAATAATTTTTGCATATTCGGACACCAAAGGCATTAAATTCCCAACCTACCCTTCTAATTGAACCAAGTGAATGACCAGCCGATCCCCATCCCCACTATCCCACTTGAGATCACATCATCATCACTACAATGCACACTTGGCATGTTTTCATTGGTCCACGTCAGATTTTAATATTTTAAAAGAAGAAAGCATCCCATCGTATGTGAGAGGAGAGGCTGTCACTCACCTTCTCCTCCTTCCCGCCAGTAGGTCTTTCTGCCCGCCAAAATCCATACAGGTACTTACAGCTTCACCTTCTTCATCTCCTTCCCATGGTCATCGTCTTCTCCCCTTCACCTGCTTCACCTGGGTACACCTCCTTCCCATACTCGCCTTCACCTGCTTCACCTGCATCCTTGCATGACAGTCTTCTCCCTTGGAGATAGCAGTCTTCTCCTTTGGAGGAAGACATAGATGTGGAGATGAGAAGCATTAAGCTGCATCTCCACTACAAGGGGCAGGCCGTTTGCAATGACGGACTGCCATACTATTACGGTGGGTCTTCCGATATCGAGGAGTTTTCGTCCAACCTAACACTCGCCGAACTGAAGTCTCGCTTTTACCTTTTGAGCAATCTGACTCCAAACGATGTGGAGATGTTTCTAAGCTACGAGATACCCGACGATCCGTATAAACCATTTACTCGCCTAGACAACGAGGAAGACATGGATCATCTCTTCATCCTTCTCGGACGACCATTGTGTCAAGTAGTTAGAGTCTTCGCGTCCACAATACAATCATATAACCCTAGGTACGCCTCTTGTGCACTGTGCGCATGAAATATTCATGTCCTCTTTCTAATGCTATCCTGCATGACTCAGTTCTGACAGCGACGATTCGTTGTGTGAGAAGGCATCTAAGCCCCGCGGCTTGCTCAACATTGACCTGAACATACCCATCGAGCCAGATCTCAGTGAAGAGGATGAACTACAACGCACGGTCGAAGATATGTGGATAAACGGACTCACGCCGGAGGCTGATGGGTAAGTAGCATAATAGCGAGTATTTTATTAATACACGTGGTTTCGAAAACAATTGTACGTGTTCTAAATTATATCCACGTGTACGCAATTTTATATATGCGCGTATAAACATTTTACACGTATATCTTGTTTACATGCTTGCAACGTTGTTGTCATGCGCATAACTAATTTAGACTCGTGTTAAATAGTTGATACTCGTATTAAATTATCGTGTATAAATACGAGCGCGTTTCTTCAATGCCACTAATGTTGAAGTACAGACTTGACCCAATTGTATGCGCAGCTATGTAGATGGACCTGTTGTAGACACATATGATCTGTACGATGACATATATTTCGCCCAAGACTGGTTACATGACAGCGAGTGTGAGGAGCCGCATGATGTGTTAACGGGCGTTGAGAAAGATGAGTACATTTTGAACTCCCAAACACCGGAAGCTCGAGCAATCTACTTTTTGAATGCCCCGGAACCATATGTTGGGGAGAGGTACCCCAATAAATCAGAACTAAAGATGGCGCTAGCAAGATACGCCATAACACGTCGGTTCGAGTATAAATTGAAGAAGTGCAAGGGAGATAAGGTCCTCGCACGTTGCATCCATACGGGATGTTCATGGAAGATCATAGGTAGAAGAGTTGCCGGAGTACCTACTTTTCAGATAACCATATTCGTCAAAAAACACACGTGCAACAGACCCTCGATCGGGCACGGCCACAAGCAACTAACGTGCCCCTTTATCGCCGAGGAGATCAAGGAGCAAGTTGCAGCTAATGAAAATTATAGCGTCAAGATGATTGTCACTGATATTGTCAAAAGATACGGCGTGCGTGTGTCATATTGGAAGGCATATCGTGCGAAGCAGAAAGTGAAAATAAAGGTAAGCATATAATGTAGTACAAGCACAGAATGAGCTACATGTATATTTCAACGCATATTTTTTTATACTCGTTCATTATCAAGAGTGACAAGAAATACAACAGTGGTTACACACAATTGTCTTGTATAGGTTAGTACACGTATAATTACACGCACATTTTATAATACAAGAGCGGTGTATAAAATGTACAATACACGAAGGGTTGTGTACAGGTATAGGTAAGCACACGTATATTAAGGTCCTTCTTTGCCCTGATATTTATTTATACACGTACTTTATACACGTGCATAACAAATTGCTTGTGTTGCCATGTTTATCGTGTAAACAGATACACGGCACATATGAAGACTCGTACAACATGCTCAGACCTTATTTGCGGGAGTTGATGATGAGGGATCCCAGAACAGTAACGGCTCTCCAGGTGGATTCGTGCAGCCGTTTTCAGCGCGCGTTCTGGGCTTTTGGTGCGTGTATACATGCATTCAAAACTTTTTTGAGGCCCGTCATTGGGATAGACGGGACATTCTTGACCGGAAGGTATCCAGGGACGATATTTATCGCCATCGGAATGGACGCCAACAATCACATTCTCCCTATAGCCTTCGGCGTGGGCGAAAAAGAGTCTGGAGATTCTTGGACATGGTTCCTCGTACGCCTCCGTGCATGCATCAGTCCATTCAAGCCTTTGACCATAATCTCCGATCGGCACAAAGGCATACTTAAGGCCGTTGAGGATGTTTTTCCGGAAGCAAAACATGGATACTGCATGGTCCATTTGTCACGGAACCTGGTTAACGCAGCAAAGCATTCTGCTCCATATAACAAGTTTTGGGCTGCCGCACGTGCGTTTAAAGAACTGCAATTCACACGGATAATGGATCAGATGAAGCAATTTCATCCGGAACAATACAACTACATTCAAGAGATCCCCGTAGAAAAGTGGGCAACGCACTGCTTCGCAGGAAGAAGATACAACATGTTGTCAACTAATATGGTTGAGAGCTTCAACGGTGTATTGAAGGACGTAAAAGCCTTCCAATTCAATTCCTCATAGAAACAACACGTCGGAAGGTGGCGGAATACTTTTTCTTGCGAAAGAGGGAGGCAGCAACCATGGAGAGCACTCTCACCCCATGGGCGGAGAAGGAACTCCTACTTGCCAAGGAAAAAGGACGGCATATGACCGTCGCGCCATCAAGCATGACAGACTTCCAAGTTCAGTATGGTGAAGCATATTACGCGGTGAACTTAGAAAGACGTCAATGTTCTTGTAGGGAATGGGATGTGCTTGGAATACTATGCCCACATGGTTGTGCAGTGCTTATGTGGCAGCGGCTGTCCGAGTACGAGTACTGTGAGGACTGGTTTACATCCGATAATTATAGAGCTTGCTACGATGATGTGGTCTACCCCACGGCGTCACAAGAGTTTTGGCCAAAGGGCGCTAGTGATGATCCCATCGTCTACCCACCCAACTGCCAAGTCAAGAAAGGTAAGAGGAGGAAGAGAAGGCTACCCTCACAGGGTGAGGCACAGTCGAGGCCAATGCGAAGATGCTCAAGGTGTAAAGTTCTTGGCCATAACAAAAGGACTTGTCCAGCACATGTTCCTCCGGCTAATGCACGTCATACTACAACACCTATTTCGTCATGATGGCGATGTGCGTAAGACCAACAATGTTCGGCCTGACAAGCACCTATTTGTGGACCTTTGCATGTTTTGTGTGGTATTTAAGCATGCATAGAAAAATATATGCTGCTAAATGTACCTGTACATGTCCTTATTTATATGTAATTTTGAAGGTATAGACGTGCCTTGAAGTGAAAGTTTTCACATATATAGATTTCATTTCAACGAGTATTATACATGGTTTCAACTGGTCCATATTTCATTTCAACGCGTATTCTATATGTACCTGTACATTGTCCCCTGATACAGATTTCATTTGAACGAGTATAAAAACATGTAGCTGGACAGTTTGAAGTGGTACATATTTCATTTCAACGAGTATTCTATATGTACCTGTAGCTTTTCCCCTGGTACAGATTTAATTTCAACGCGTATAAAAACATGTAGCTGGACAGTTTCAAGTGGTACATATTTCATTTCAACGAGTATTCTATATGTACCTGTACCATTTGCCCAGGTACCGATTTCATTTCAACGAGTATTCTACATGTACCTGGACGTGTATTTATAAGCAAGGCAACATATTTCATTGCAACGAAACATGTAAAACTAATTTGCGAGTAATAAAAGCGTGTATTCACGGTATAAATCTTGACATGGGCCACATGGCTTGTTTTCATTGTTTTCATTCGTACTTACACCATTCTCATCTCCTTCTCCCCTTCACCTGCATCACATGCTTCCTTTTCTCCATTCAAGCTTGTAGGCTCTACTATAGGTTGGCACGATGGCGGCTGCGGGGTAGGCACTGGTAGATCTGGCTGAGGGGTAGGCGGTACTGGCACATCTGGCTGCGGGGTTGGCGGCACTGGTATCACCGGCTGCGAGGTAGGCGACACTGGCACATCTGGCTGCGGGGTTGGCGAGGCTGGCATCACCGGCTGCGAGGTAGGGGGACACTGGCACATCTGGTTGCGGGGTAGTTGGCACTGGAAGATCTGGCTGCGGGATAGGCGGCACTGGCACATCTATCCCCACTTGTCCGCCCTGCATGACTAAAATTAACGCAATCTGTGCACGGAATGCCGGCGTGTTAAAATAAATACTTGAGTATATAGACGTGTAAAACAATTAAAGTGGTAAAAGTGAAAGTTTTATGCACGTGTATAAAAAAACACAAGCGTATAAAGTACGTGTATGAAAAACAAAAGGGATGGTGGCCTAGTTGTCCTCACCTGTCCTCGCATGGCCGACATGTCGCGCTGGGTGAAGTTCAAATTGTACCAAGGGAGGCCTTTTTGTATGCACTCTTCATATTTCAAGAGAAACACGGCGCAGTCGAGTCTACCAATAACAAGATACACGTAATTAGCAGATGAGAGAGACAGCATGAAAGTGTGCTTTCAGTTTGAGTGTCCTTACGATCCACGCTGGATGGGTATATCACGCGCCCGTTCTAACTTCCAGCCCCCTTTTTGCATGCCTGCGTCATATAAGTCGGGCAACCACGTATCTAACGCCTTTTTTACCCATTCTGACATTTCGGCTGCAGCGCGATCGTACTCTGGAGCCGAGGATGATGTGTAATGCTTGGAAACACCGCCATGAAGATCCACGACGAGCAGGTGCCAATGGTCGCTTGTGTATAGCGGAATGAACCACACGTCCATGCTCGGGAGTGTGGAAAACGTTCCGGCTGCATGTAAGATCGAGTCTCGAAGGCTGTTGCGGCTACCCACGACGAAGGGCTGACATGTCAATAGTCAAATTGTTAGTGGCGCATGCATAAAATGGCAACTTTACTTGAATGAAGAACTCATGTGGAGACGGGTAGATGAAAAAAAAGAACGGCGGCTGTCATTTGATTTCAGATAACGCCTCGATAAGACGTCCTGCATCGCGTCGATTATGTCTCCCTCGATGAGGGTATCATTTAGTATGTCCATTATTTGACCACGCGTGCAGTATTCGGTCTTGTGCCTGAAGACAGGGGCACTGAAAAGATACACGGAAAGCAATAGAACATAAATCTTGAGGTAATACATGCGTACTGTTTATAACGAGTACTACAACTTAACACGATGATAGATACAGGTATAAAATGCAAATGTCCCTGTACACAAAACACATGCACATGCCAAAGCTATAGTTACTGGTAGAAACTACATATACGTGTATAAAAAAATACCCCGTGTTAAGATCCCGCACATAATCATCTCCAGCACATGTATAAAACATACCCGATATTAAGATCACGCAGAACATGGTCTAAAGCACATGTGTAAAACAAAACCCGGTATTAAGATCATGTAAGAAAAAAAACACAAGGTACCAAAAGGAAGATGAAACTTACTCATCATGCATGTTGTCAAGATATGTCAGCACCCGCTTCTCATCGTCATCGAGTGTCTCCAAGATCTCCTTCGATTCGCGCAAGTAACCTTTATTGTTGACCTTGCCAGACCGCATGTGACGTCCATGTGCCATGGAGTCGGCCTTATTGGGAGTGTCCTTCTCAATGATCTCCACAATATTTGCAATTTCATGTGGCCTGGCGCGCATATCCCTCACCTCATTCCAGCTATCCGGCTCTTGGATGGCTTCGGACACCTCGTCGGCAGTCACCTCCGGCGAACAAGTATCAGCAGCCTCCCCCAATTCCACCCCCTTGCCCTTGTCGATACTTGAGGCCCCAACAGCCATCTCCACGGCCACATCATCTCGCCCGATCGCTTCAGTGGGCATTTCACTTGCCCCCCTTCTTCCGCGGTCATCGCCAAAACATCGCTGACCGTGCTCATAATCGTCTCGGTCGCCATCTGGTCATCGTCATTGGTAGGAGGACCGGGTCTTTCAGTTCCCATTTCAACAGTCACCTTGCGAGTTGCAACCCTACCTTTTTTGGACCGCAGAGCATAAGGAGGGCTGATATGTTGTTGCAACTTACTAGGTCTTTTTGCTTTCTGTGTCGTTTTCTTCACTCTTGTCTGACTAGCCAGCACTGGCGATACAGTAACCACTTCCTGACTAGCCTGCACATTGGAGCTCCTTTTCCGCTTCATGATTGAGGCGGGAAAGGATGAGGTGGGAGAGGATGCTGCGAGGTCGGCTTCAATGGGCTTCTCCTCGGCAACGCTCTGAAGTTTATTCTTCAGGATGGCAATTTCCTTCTCGGCAGCGGCGAGCCAAGTCTTCGTCCCAGACAACTCAACCAGCACTTTATTGATCTGGATATTCAAGCGTCGTAATTCATGGGTTTTTTCTAGGTCCAGTTTTGTTAGTTTTTGAAGCTCGGCTTGTATCTGCATAGAGAAAATAAGCGCATATATTTAATACCCATCTATGGAAAACATGCATCTCATAAAACACTGGCAATGTATGCGAGTTTTCCAAAATATATGTAATCAAAGCCGAGTATAAATACATACACGTATAAACAGACCAGTAAATATTTGAACTCCCAATAAGAACTATTGAAATCTAGTCCATGTAGAAAATAAGAGTATAGCAAAATACAGGTATAAACACACCTGTATATAATTGAACACGCAGGAAGCTTATTTCATCAAGTTCAAAAATGATACGCGTACATAAACACAGTTCCAACTGATATACGTGTCATTAAAGCGAGTATTTCTGAAGGATGGGCAGAAAAAACACGAGTGTAACAAATACCTGTTCCCACTTTGTCTGTGTGGACAGCTGTGACTGGGGATCTTGAATCCCTAACAACGGTGGCTCTTGGATGACATCGTCAGCAGATGACTGGCGCGGGGGTGACTCGGTGATGAATCTCACACGCTTTTTGCCCACGATGGGTTGATTTGGAGATTCGGACTGGCGCGGCGATGACTCGGTCCTCAAACTCAAGCATTTTTGGCCCACGATGGGCTCACTTGGCGCGTCATCTTCCATCAATTGAACATCAACCCGGGTTTGGCTCGGGCGCACATTACCCAGGTACAACTGGACTTCTCTTTCATCGTAAACAAGCTGTAGCATAAAGAAACTAATTAGAAAGGATCATCAATCGGGTCGATGCAAAGAAACCATTTAGAAAGGTACAACTCACCTCTGTAGGGGCATTTGCCAAAAGATCGCTGTGGATGTTTCCCCGCCTTATCAGCTTCACTTCGCCCCATCGTAAGATGCGGGGGATCAAGCTAGCATCCCGGGGGGTCCTGCAACCAGTCAGCTCGTAGTACCAAATGAGTAGGACGGCCGTGCACCCGCCGACATAGGTCACGGCTCTAAGGGAAGTGGTGGGCTTGGCCGTCCTCCATCGGTGAATTGACCGGGCAACTTCTTGCTCGAGATGGTGGTGGATAATTCCCGCCCAATTCATCGTACGGATGGAGTTCAGGTCGTCAAGGACCCCAACCAACTCCGGGGGGGCCGTGTAGTTGGCCCGGGGGAAGAGGAAGACGGCGAAGATGTACAGGACGAAGAAGCGGCAGAAGTCATTCACGGACTCGTCGTCCCTCTTCTCCGTCAGTGCCTTGAATATTTTGTCGAAGTTCCTCGATGGCAGGTCGACGCCGTTCGTCCTTCCTTCGGCGTGTCGGCCATAGTAGGGGATGTCCATCAATGTTTTGCGCACCTTCTTCGGCCGCGAGATGACCCCCTTGTTATCTTCGTCCATTGGTAGACCAAGGATAACTACAACGTCTGCAGGCCGCAGCTCTGCTATGTTTCCTCCAAGGGAAAATCGCAGCCCCCCCTTGTGATTGCGCATCATGTAGTCTAATAACACATTGTCCTGCTTGATGTCCGGCAGGTCAAGGAAATGCCCGAACGGTGTCTGGAGGATGATTTTAAGGTGCACATCCGCCGCGTACTTTTGTGCGGCCTCCTTAATCTTTGCCGCAAAACAGTTGGCTACAAACGGGGTTCTCCCGGGTTCGCTCCTCGATTCATCTATAGGATTGTATACACGCGACAAATAAAATAATACATGTACATAATGACACATATTAACGGGTATAAGCAATGATACGATGTTAACAACGAGCATAAAAGGTGCGCAACACAGCGGGTCAAACAATGCATGAAACAAAATAAGATGACTTCATATCATCTGCTAGACAAATATACCCGATGTTAATAACGAGTATAAAACAGTGCGCAGTAGAGCAGGTAGATAAATAACGAGCACAACATATCAGCACATATCATCGGGTATAACCATATACCCGATGATAACAACGAGTATACAATGTACGCCATATAACATGGAGAAAATTTGCGACCACAAAATACGAGTTAATACTATCGGGTATAAAAAGCTACCCGATGTTAACACCGAGCATAAAAGGTCCGCAAACAGCAGGTGGAAAAATGGCAATCACAAAATTCCCTGAGTTCATATCATCGGATATAAAAATATACGTGATTTCAAGATAATCCATGGGCGAAAGTGTGGTCAACGACTAAGAAAAACACCGAAATAAGGGTTAGAGTAAGGTAAACGATGGGAATGATCCATAGAAGGAAATAAATGGAGATTCCTCCTTGCAATAAGGGTTTGTAGGTGTTCTTCTACACACTAGGGTAGAATAAAGATACCTACCATTGGGTTTGGGTTGAAGACTTTGGATTTTCTCGGCCGCTATTACAATGGCTGTTTCCATGGCTTTGGCAAACGCATTCGAGAGTACTCCCTCCATTTCTTAGGCGATTGGGTGGACTCCAACTTCGGGCCGTAAGGTATGGCAACCGCCGGAGAAGACTCGGAAACACCGTCGGAGAAACGTAGGGGGGGTTTCAAGGATCGGGAGAAGAAACACCGGGCTAGAAATACCCGACGATCCACCAGAGAAGACTCGGACACACCGTCGGAGAAACGCAGGGGGGTTTTCAAGGATCAGGAGAAGAGACGCCGGGATAGCGATAGGATGCTTGTTTTTACGGGTAGGAGTTAATACCCGTCGTTGAAGTCCGGTTTTGGCGCGAGGGGCAGCCATTTCACATCGTCACGTCGCGTCTTCTCTGACGCGCCGTATAGCCGGCGAATGGTTGCGTGCCATCTGGCCACTACCATACGTTCTCGAGTGCCCTCGAGTCTCGCGTCGTTCAAATGCATCGGACGGACGGCATATGAATCGCATGGCCATTAATGCCAGGGGCAGTTTTGGGATTATGTAGGTTTGGTTCTGAATGTGCAAAAGATATACGTGTAAAATGTTTATACACGCATATATAAAATTTCGTACACGTGGATATAATTTAGAACACGTACAATTGTTTTCGAAACCGCGTGTATTATTAATATACTCGCTATTATGCTTCTTATCCATCAGCCTCCCGCGTGAGTCCGTTTATCCGCATATCTTCGACCGTGCGATGTAGTTCATCCTCTTCAATGAGTTCTGGTTCGATAGGTATGTTCAGGTCAATGTTGAGCAGGCCATGGGGCTTACATGTCTTCTCACGCACCGAATCGGCGATGTCAGAACTAAGTCATGCATGATAGCATTAGAAAGAGGACATGAATATTTCATGCGCAGAGTGGGAAGGAGGTGTACCCAGGTGAAGCAGGTGAAGGGGAGAAGGCGATGACCATGGGAAGGAGATGAAGAAGGTGAAACTGTAAGTACCTGTATGGATTTTGGCGGGCAGAAAGACCTACTGTCGGGAAGGAGGAGAAGGTGAGTGACAGCCTCTCCTCTCACATACGATAGGATGCTTTCTTCTTTTAAAATATTAAAATCTGACGTGGACCAATGAAAACATGCCAAGTGTGCATTGTAATGATGATGATGTGATCTCAAGTGGGATAGTGGAGATGTGGATCGGCTGGCCATGCCACGTCATGTGGCATGGCCATCCATGGCCATTCACTTGGTTCAATTAGAAGGGTAGGTTGGGAATTTAATGCTTTTGGGGTCCGAATATGTAAAAATTGTTGTCCAGGGGTCTCGGTCCGCTATTAGTGAACATGAGGGGGCCTTTTAGGCAAAAAATCCCTCTCCCTCCCCCTCTCTCTGTCTCTCTCATATACATATATATATATATATATATATATATATATATATATATATATATATATATATATATATATATATATATATATATATATTCTGCGGCCAATAATCAGTATGGCTGGACAAGACATTATCACTGTGTCAAACAAGAGAAGCTATGAATCACTAGGTTTTCTTCTTTATAGTAGACTTGTCAGGCATAGGATTGAAGCATTTTGCCTACCATGCACCAGTGCAATGGTGTAGTGGATATCTCATGTAATGCTTGAGCTTTACAGCCAGGAAAAGGGGAAAAAATTACACAACTACAGGAAAACCATCCGGTCAAGCACCGTCAAAAGAACAAAACCAGACCCGGTTCCGGGAGCGGTCCCTTCCCTACTTTGCGCACATTCGAACTTCGAGGAGCAAAACAAAAGGGCCGCCAAATTGAAGTTCGCCGTCAGGCAACAAGTAGCATGAAGGAAGCCCACCAGTTGTTGAGGGCGAACATGCTGACAATTTAAACAGCCCATCATGAATTGACTGGCTTTAATTTAAAAGGAGTTGAGCCAACGACTTATGTAAAACAGACTACATGATCCCTTCCAACAGCCGCCTTCGAGTGCGGATCCCACGATACGTCCCCTGAATAACCAAAGCTCTATCCTCTCGTATGCGTCGTTGTGCATCAACATATATCCTAAAAACATTTCTAATTGCATATGAGCCCCTTTATAGCTCCTAAATTCACCTGACACTCCAGCAGTTAAAAAAAAAACCTTTGTTATTTCTTCTTTTTCATGAATTGGGCCCTTAGGCTAAGTAAAAACCTTTGTTATTTCACAGATTATTTTTCACCATTGGCATCATCTCGTGTATATATCAGGCTTGATTTCATAGGACAATCCAAGAACAAAAACTTCTACCAAAAGGGTTACCAACTGGGTACATTGGCTTGAGAACTTGGCTAAAGCTAGTAATATAGATACGTAGGTGAAAATCTGAAATCACTATCTATTAACACAAGAACAAAACTAATTGGACGTGTTTGATGTATCTACATGAAGGCACTTGTAAGGTAAAATAAGTCTAACCACTCCGTCCAAAAGTTTAAACCGATAGAAGAGGACGAGTATGCATTTTATAATCTAACACAGAGATGGCAAAGGACACATCCTCTTGTAAAAGATCTGGGGCTCAAATCACACCATTTATCACCAGATAAATGCTCATCCGCCACTAGCAGCTTGGCATATGTCAAACAAATGATCGGTGAAAAAATGCCAAGCCACAACTAAAAGCTCAGCTGCCTAAAAGATTAAAAACAAGAATAATACAAAAAGATTTGCTGCAGAAATGCCCACATTTTGAGCAACTCAGAACCGCGATAATCTTTTACAACTCAGAACTGAGATAATCTAAAAGCAGAAAACAAAAAAATAACGCAAGCGATTGAAGAACAAGGAAATGAACATCAGCAAATCCACAAATTAAAAGACCAATTCGATCTCCTGAAAAGTTTTGCGTATCCTTGGATTCTCAGAAGAACGATCTTGGCAATCTGAAGAAGATGCATATGAAAACTTGCATGCTGCTTCATCAAGCAAAGAACTTTAGCGATATTTTCTATTCAGAACTCAAAGTTACAAGAGTCTGAAACTGTTGATGATCACATAAAAAGGGAGAATGAATTTGACGATACTGTAAAGGAAAAAGATTTTGTGCTTCACCTTCCTGAATGAACAAATTCTTCAAACCTTCGCGGAAGCACTTTTTCTTTCCTCATATCTGAATTACATCATAAGACACATTATCGGACAACAATTTGCTATGTTACATTAAACTCCAAAACTCAACTCCGTCTAAGCTTTTTTTTCATCAGCTTTTTTTTTCCCATTTTACACCAAGATTTCAACATTTTACCATTATACTATGGAATTTTGATAGGTATCTATTTTTGGTGTCCAGACGCCTAGAAGGAAATAAATCCAATGGAATTTAAAATAGCATAGAAAGTGCTAAATACTCTGTTATTTTGAGCTATCCAAACAGGAACCTTTTACCCTAACTTGAGGCCTACAAGGGTACAACATAATCAGAAATCAACCAAGAAGGGAAACACAACACCTTTATGAGCTGCTCGATGTTGCTTCGCTAGGATAGAATCTCAAATGACTACACTTTCGCAACTTCAAAAGGGCATCATGTGTTTTGCCGAGTAGAAGTTCCACGTAAACCGCGGCAAGTATAGCTCTAGGGTTATTGGGTAAAATCAAGAGCCCTTCCGTCACAAAATGGCTAGCCTGCTCAAGATTCCCCTGCATAGCAGACATCGCAGCAAGGTTCACGTAAAGGATACCACGAGCCTCTTCGGGCTTCATGAAAACGGTTTCCTGGGCTTCCTCTGGTGTTGTCTTGGCCATCATAGGATTACTCAAGTCTTCACCATCCACCGCTTTCTCCATTTTCCATTCTTCTCTGTCTTCTTCAGAATAAGGCAACTGGATGTTATTCCCCTCCAGGATATATCCAGCTAATTGCTCTGCAGCTTCGGTAGGTCTGCTTAGGCGACAAAGAGCTTCTGCGGCATATAAGTGGCTCAGAAAAACAAACATTCTGGAACACCCGGGCAGCTGTTGGAGTGCCTTAGAAGCAGAGAGTGCCTTCAAAGGATTTTCCAAGCTCAACTCAACATATGCTAAGTCTGCTAGAACAGCCTGCTTTATCATGTGGCATTCTTTCCTACATATGTTCTCATATGAAGAAACAGATCCCTGCAAGGTGCTGCTTGAGGCCAAACCTCCATTAGTTTCTTTCAAATCACCATTTGCACTCGCCGATGTGGACGTTGCATTAGATACCTTCGGATCCCCACAAGAGAGGATCTTATTGCTGGAACTCCTTGTGTCTTCAGATGCTGCTGGGTTAGCATCAAGCTCTTCCAACACAGAAAATGAAGCACCAGTATCCCCCATTTTCGGTTCAAGACTGCTCAGTAAATGCAGAGCATTGAGCAGACACCGTCGAGCAAAAGGAAGAGAAAGCCTATATGTCTCATTAGGACCAAATACACCATCCACTCCTATGGAGTCTAGATACCTATTTCTTGGGTTTGCATCATCAACAACTAATTTACGCCATTTTCCTGAACCAATGACATGAAGTTTAGCCTCTTCGTCAGGTGAAGCAGAATCTGCTGATCTCAACATCCCCTTTTCTTGAGCCAAAAGACAGCATTCAGCAAACCGAAGCCACAGAAGTGGTTGGTCATAGAAATCTGAAGCCGCTCTATGGAAACAGCTTGCTGCAGCCAATGGTTTACCAGATGCCAAATATTGCATCCCATAATTGTAGAAAATGGCAAGGGATTTATCCTGAAAATAAGTCAGCAGCTTCAGGGGCTTTTCTGACCGGAGTGACAAGCTGTTCCTGAGTGCCCTGGTGAAGAAGATCATGGATGTATGGTGCTTTCTAAGCTTATGATATATGCAACCAACGTTATTATAGAATGCACCCAGCATTTCAGGTTCAGTCCTGCTGCTGGATGTCATCAAGAGTTTAATAGCCTTCCGATGGTTACCACGAGCATATTCTAGCTGAGACTTCAAAAGGAGTGCCGTGGACGAATCTCTGTCCCGTACCATGTCCATAGCAAGTTTCATTTCACGCTTTGCGGCCTTCAGATTTCTTGTAAGTAGCAGAAATCGAATCTTGTAAAGATGCAAATTGAGCTTTAGATTACTGCAGGAAGCAGCGGTCCAACTGACCGACAGTTTCGAGGCATCACTAACAGCAGGTCTACCCAAGTTAGAGCAACCACCATCCATTGTTGAGATCAAGTTTTCATACTCCAAAGCATCATCTGACAGGGTTCTTATTAGAGGGTCCTCGGCAACACTTGGACTGGCACTTGAATCTGAACTTGACACATCTTGAATTACCGCATTGCTCGGAGCTGAAGATGATTTCGACCCTGGGTTTAAAGATTGTTGCTGAGCAACTGATACATTATCACTTTGGTTTATCATGGTCCCAACACCAAATTGTCTTTCCAGACAATGAATTACATCCTGAAACAAACATTCAGACGCTAAGATAGTGAAGAGGAAGCAAGCAATATGGAATCGAAGCAAGTGTCAATGATAAAGCAGCCAGCTTAAAATACTACTCAAAAATATATCATTGATTCCAACAAACGCAATATAATATGGGATTTAGCTCTCACATAATAGCTCAGATGACATACTCGTCATATACAAATATCATAGTACCTAGCAGTCTTTCCAGTAAAACATGGAGAAAGTTCATCTGCATGATAATATCTACTGCCTGGATAATCTAGATCCAGTGATCAACAACGATACGATATAAATAATACCCATTACCGGAAGAAGCAGATAACAAAAATTAAGAATGTCTTACTCGAAACTTGTAAAAGTGCCCTACTTAAGAATGAAATACAAGAGTATAATAAAACAGTTCCACAGCACCTACTCTAAAGCTGAACTCCCTACATTTTTCTCTTCTATGTGGAGTCTCTCTCCTGTCCCCCCCATTTTCAGTTCCATTACCAGCTAAAGGCAAGTAAGACATTTTGTAAATATATAAAAAACATTGTATTGCTTCACACGACAGGTTATATGTCTCTTAATGACAGTCATCAAATCTTAATCCATATCATAGTATGGCAGCAGTGCCCATTGCATATTGTCTTTGACTTTAGCAACTTAGATTGATAACAGATTGTACAAGATTTCTATGTCATAGGAGTTGAATAAAATTGCTCTGCAGATATTCAACCACACTAGCTTTTAGAAAAGAAAGTAGGTTTGCAACACAAATAAGCCAAAAAATTGGTCCTGAAGGGTGCATTATACCAGTAGGAGCATTTTCCTTCTACCTTAAAACAGGAACCATTATGTAAGAAGCAGCATATAACCCCAGCCCTTCAATACCAGTATCACACGGATCTCAGAATGCAAATCCATCTATTATTGACATCTATTGTGCGTGCCAATTTCACATAATATCTTGCTAATAGGGGCACGTAGCTAATCCAACAACCAGCAAGCCTTTTCCATCAAAATCGATTCTTTGGTGAAGGTGACTCAAACTCAACAAGGCATGAAAGAAACGTCACAAGTAACTTACTATCTACCAAGAGTCTTCCCTTAGGTGTTCCCAAATTGCCAGATATACAATGTTAGGAAAGAAGAGATCTGAAGGGAATCCTATGAGATTAACCATATCAAAGAGACAGCAGCCCTTTCATACTTGGTCTTAGGGAGGTCCAGAAAGGAGATGCAAAGTTTGCGATAACTAAGAAGTACAACCATAAAAGTCAAAGAGCAATGGTGACATAAGAATTTATGTTAAAGAGACAAGTGTCAATTTTGTGTGCAAACCATTCATCTAAACAAGCTCAAGAAAAGTAAGTACTTCAAAACTAGCAATTGTGGTGTAACCATAGATTGATATACTAAGGTTCCATTGGAAGATATGTTTTCATAAGCATCAACAAATCTATGTATATACATAAAGAGTGAGATATGTGTTTGTGTTGTGTGTGTGTGTGCAGGGAAAGAGAGATCTAAGATGCGTCCAAAACAGAGGGTATAACCTAATGATGTAGTGTTCCAGTATTACTATCACATACAACACGATAAAGAAGAGGATGTAATAGAACCAGGAAGTACAAGCCACAAATGAGTAAAGATCATTGGGGCTTTTAGAAAACAGAATAAAGAAATAAAATAGAATAATCTAATCTCATGCAACAAATCCTAAAGATAGCTTGTCATGGTCGGACTCAAATTTAAATTCCAAAAAAAAAACATAGTATTACGTGACAATAGAATGAGTACAGCTTGAGCAAAAGCTCTAAGAAGCAACACAGGATAGTTCCCATTTCAAGCAACACTTCCAGAGGTAAATATGGAGAACCAGGAGTCAAAAGGCTAACTCAGACTAGATAGAATAAAGCTAGATGAATGTCTCTTCATTTATATTTTCATAAAGCTAACAAATGGCATTGTCCACTTTCTGCAACAGACATGTTGAGAACGTAGGAAATATTTGATCAATGCAAGCAAACACAAGATAATATAGCATTTGCTGCAACAAGGAAAAAAATGTGATAACCAAGAAATTGAAGCTTACTGCGGCTTTTGATGCATCTTTGGAAGCTAATGTGATATCCAGCAAGATGAGGCATATGCGAAGAGCCGTTATCTGTATACAAACAGCTTAGATATTGAAAAGAGGAAAATAGAAGCTTACGCTGTGAACATTGACGTACTGTATATTACCTCATCAATGGGTTTTAGATTTTGATATAATGGTTCTAGCATTGATAGCGCAAGCGCATACTCGTGAAGATGATAAAAAAGGACC
The DNA here is from genome assembly GCA_963920575.1 of Narthecium ossifragum. Classification (NCBI taxonomy): domain Eukaryota; kingdom Viridiplantae; phylum Streptophyta; class Magnoliopsida; order Dioscoreales; family Nartheciaceae; genus Narthecium; species Narthecium ossifragum. The sequence goes on from OY986972.1 coordinate 3,923,210, forward strand.
GCCTGTATCATAACAAGAACTAGAGTTTGATTTAAGCATTATTACAAGCTAAAGAAAAGCAAAGAAATTGTATAGATATGGAACACATACAATGTTCAAAGTTACAACCGAGCTATCAAATTTATCTGCAGTGGTAGTGCTGCCAGTATCTCCAGTTGGAAATTGTTGTACGGACCCTGAGACATTACTTTCAAGGTTGCTAGCAACTTCCATTTGCTCTCCAGATGCATGGGCAAGGTCATCGTATTTCCTCTATATGAACATTAAAAAGTTGGTCAGAAAGGTGCACAGAAACCGAAATAATCAAACCACAGTATCAAGATCATCACCAAACAACCAAATATTTTGGACCAATGCTAGCAAAGTAAAATGGCATTGACAAAAAAAACAGATTATAAAATTCTGCCAAGAACACCATCAACTAGAGAATGACTAAAACACCACAACAATGGAATTAATTACATATCTATCCATCAAAAACTCAATACTTACAGAATCCCTCACAACTTCAAAAATGCTAAAAAATACCTTTCTGGCACCTTCTGTCGAGTAAACTAACCTAACCATGGTGAAATCTTAACCATGAAATACAAAATCTTAGAAATACTCCCAACTCTCTCTCTCTCCCCTCTCTCCTCGCTCTCTCCCCCATGGATCTCTCTTTCTCTCTCTCTCTCTCTCTCTCTTCCATGGATCTCTCTCACCTTTCTCTCTCCTCGTGGCTCCCCCTCCCGCCCTCCTCCAGTTTATCTCCAATCTCTCTCCCTCCTCGGGTCCCTCCCTCTAGTTTCTCTCTAATGTGTGGACAAAGGAAACCACTTTACCTAGAAAATTAAATTATTTGTCATTGATAATTAAACAACTCTTATATTTATACAGGAAAAAATGTCCTTTTATCTATTGTCATTAGCTTTAACGGCAAAAATGGGAATACTCGCAGAATATTCACTGGTAACTAATCCCAGGGATCAGTAGAAAGTTAGTTAAGGTTACCTCTTACAGATAAATGAAAATCAATTCAACAATGTTTGCTAAGCTTGATTCATAGTTGTCGTTCAATACTATCCTTTGTAAAATAACATAAAAAGCCATGATATTAGAGTGCTTGAAACAACATAATATCACTTCAACTTTATAGTCCTATTACCATATAGCCTAGCAGTGTGCTAGCAACAACTTCTTTTTTAAAAAATTCTTAAATATTTCTTGCTATTGCTGACCTTTTATCCAAGTTTCCTACTGTTATCCTAATTCTTCATTACAGAGGTTGAACCTGAAACCAGTGAAGCTACCGAAGTTGCTTCAATTTTGTCAGGAACCAGATGCTTGGTTTCTACCCTTGACTAGATACTTAAAATAATCTAGATGCAACTGTGAGGAAGGATTTGAAGCCACTTAGTAAAACAGGAATGATTTCCCTGAAAGCTAGATGAGCACTGAGACAGTTGATAGAAAGCTTGATGATTATGGTTAACGGATATTTAGCCAAGCTGCTCAAGTTATATAGCTCCTCTTATTATGATGTCATTATACATTTATCTATCATATATCCAGGAATCTAGCATGGGAGTATTATGAGAGGGAAGACATGTCTGCATCAGACTTAACTAAACATTACCATCCCAATCAGAACCGATACAACCTCAAGCCCAACCTATACGAAAGGGCCACAATTACTACATCCAGCTATCTTACTCAAGATAGCTTCATATTGCTTAAATGCAAAACCATTTCCAGTTATAATTTGGAAGGCAATGTCAATAGTCTGATTGAGCAACAAATATAGTCAGGCAGCCAAGGCAAAGATAACATTGTTTCATGTATATTGTTCTTTCGCATAAAGGTCAACAATACATATTTGCCAATATAGCATCTCAAATAAGTCTTCAAGAACGGATATGAAACATTCAGCAATTACATTAGTCTCGACTAAACAAATAAATGGTACAGATTAACAAATACAGAAAAATGGTAAAGTTGAAAAGTTGATGTTATTGTTGCAATTTTCAGGAATGTGACAAATACCACACGCATGGATTGTGAAATCCTCCTAGTCAACACATGCATTTACTATGAAACCAGCCTAGTTAACTATGTTAACTTAATCAACAATCCAAAAAATGCTTATCATGAAAAATAATCCACGTTGCCAATGAATATCTGTAGCACCAGAACTAGCATAACTTGAAATTCATGGCAAACAATAATCAATAAATACAAATGCTTGAAAGGCAGCAACCCATAGTTACACAATATAATTTTGCAAGCATAAACTAACATGAAGAAAAAGGCAGAAACTATTAGCTCGTGCATTGGATTGAACATCAACCAAAGCATGCACTAAGTATCTGAAAGAATATGAAATGCATGCAGGCTTTAAAGCAAGACCTCAGTTGAAAGTGTCAATTGTCATAAAGTGCCGCTATGATTTAATGATGACAGAATAAGAACACTAAGTGAGCATCATTACCTTAACCTTCTTAAGCCAATGAAGCAGCTCCCTTGGATCTGAACAGCCATTACTGTGAAAGTCAGCAATAACCAAGTTATGAAGAACCTGAAATTTACATCAAGCAACCAACCATTAGCACCGCATCAACAAGCATATTATTTGAGGAACATACTTTTCTTCTCATCCAAACCACAAAGTATTACCAAAGAAATTTGAATATAAAGAACTGTTGGCAAGATGCATAGCAATGGGAGTAACAACTATAATGGCTAGAACACGCATTGTTGTGCCAGTTCGCACAGTCCGTGCTTACCAATACATATCATGACTTTAAATCGCCAGCATGATACAAATGCTCTGCACGGTGTCCGTGCCAAGTATATTTTTACCCCTCCTGAAGAGGCTGAGTTGTCGGCAAGGTGTCTATGCTGATTGTCGGCACGATAACTGCCATTGGCACGTGCAACCAGCATGGCAATCGTTTGTCTAGGATAACTCGACAAGCAAACGTAAGCAACTTTTTTGGATCTCCAATCACAATCACAGGACTATATTCTAGAGAAAATTTGGATCTCCAATCACAGGACTGTTACAATGAATCAGGAATGGAGGAAGCATATTTACAAATTAAACCTCCTATAAGCAGTGGGTTTAACAATTGCACATTGAACGGAAGAGAGAAAGGTAGAGGCTTCCAGACAAAAAACTTAGGAATGTAGCGATTCAACATTAGCCCAGGTGTGGTCAACAAAAAAGGCACACATAGAAAGAAAATGTTCAACAAAATGCAACAGACTGTTAGGATCGTGCATTCCAAAATACAGCACTTATAAGAGATAAATGCTCTATCGCTTTCCAAGGAGAAATTAGCCTATATCGCCATTCAAAGTTATGGGAATATAAGCAAGCAAGAAATAAACTTCAGCTTACATCCATATGTACATCAAAGACTCGCCAATCAACACCACATCAAAGCCTAATTCCTAAAATAAGGGTTTCAATCAGGGGCAAGCTTCCCAACTAAGAAGGCTACACATCTACAATAAAACTTGTATAAATACTTGTCAACCTGGCAAGATGAGCTTGTCATGAAACGACCTAGTAGTTCAATTGGGGATAAGCGTATCCTAATTGTTGAGTAATGGAATACACACCATCAAGAAACAACTCCCTCAAATCCTTAATACAAAAAAAAGGTTTAAAGGTTTAAACAAAGAACGGACATGTAATCTGTTATACAAAGCTGCAATCATCAACCACCAGTGAACATGCAATTTTGAAACAGAAAATAGTCCCAAAACATATCGTCAACTTTCATCCAATTTACAATTGTGATGCCTTTCTCTGTTATCTCAAAATAACACAATCTTCTACATAGCCAATCCCTTTCAAACTCCCGATATTGAGATGATTGATACTTGCATTTCATCTGCTTTATTTCTCTGAGAGATAGTTGAGCTTGAACACAAAAATTCAAATCCAAAAAATATCTCCGTCAGGATCCGTCAGGAGATATTTTCATGAGACCCATCACAAGCATATGATAATGGATACATTATTCCCACCTAATGTTCGAATTCAAATGCATCTTATCTATATTTTGTCACGTCCGGAGGTATTTTCATGAGACCCATCACAAGCATATGATAATGGATACATTCTTCCCACCTAATGTTCGAATTCAAATGCATCTTATCTATATTTTGTCACGGTTCAATCGAGTGACTCAGAACATACAAGTCTGGTGCAAAACGAATAGGGTGGTGTGTAGGTGCTTTCCCTTTACAACTGTGCGTTGGGCGAGCATCTCTAAAAATATTCACCCATGGTGAAAATTTGCAACTACGAAACCCAATCAAAAAAGGGAGATATAAAAAGTAACTCGAACGATCGCAATTTCGAGCAAAGAACCAAAGATCAAAGACAGTCCAAGAAAACAATCTCATGAGTCTTAATTTCACAAACTACACTCCATCTCGATCGAGTGCACTAAAAAAGATCAGCATTAAAAGAACCTTGGGATCGTCAGGCTTCTTTTGCAACAGCTGCCTCAACACCTCCACGCAATCGGCGTACCTCCGGCTCTGGAACAGCGCCACCGCCTCCTTCGCCATCCCCACCACCACCGACACGCCGCCCCCGCCTACGCTTCCATCCTCCTCCGCCGTCGGCGAGGACGAGTCCCTCGCGTCCATTTCCCAGGTCAACAGTCCTTAACCCGATCGCCCAGCCCTAAGGGGTTGGATCCCTAATCAACCCCCCCTCCCAATCGCTGCGAATCCGAAGAGACGGGAGACGGATCGAATTGCGATCCGATTCGATGTGGGAGAAGCTAGGGTTTTTGGAGTTGCTAGGGTTCGGAGAGAGCGTTAGGGTTTTGGATTGGGTCGCGCTCGAGAGCTCTCTTTTGGGGGTTTAGAGTGAGGAGAGTGGGACTCAAGAAGAAGAGGAGGAGAAGGGTAGGGTTGTTGTTGTTATGTTTGGGACTGCCATCGGAAAGGGGTAAGCGATGATGGCGAGGCTGAGAAGACGAGAAAATAGTTTAGTCAAATGTTATTTCAACTAATTGTCAATAAAAATAGGGTTTATCATATTTTTATGGATTTTTAAAAAACAAATGCTCCTTGAAAAATCTCAAGTTTAACGTGAGTATATTGAAAGAAAAAAGTTTGGAATTACTTATTTATCCTTTAAAAATTTCAAACTATTATATATGTATATATTAGGTGGACACGACTCTATCTCACTCCTAACCACCCAATAACCACCTGATCATTAATTAAATAAAGAGTAAGTAAGAGGTTTTATCTGCAAAAACCTCCCGCCACGTGTCAACATCTCGATCGCCAGATATATCATAACATAACTTGAATCGGGTATCATCAATCGCCTCATAGAATACACCCGATCTTATATTTTACTAGCGAATCCCCGTGCAAATTGCACGGTTTGCCAATCACACTCATCTCTCTCATTCTCTCTTTTGTAATCACCCCCATCACACCCAACTCTTCATATACAAATGAATTCAATTATTTTTAAAAATAACAAAATTTGTGTGATGGGGGTGATTCTAAACCACAAAATATAAATCTTCTAAACTCTTGTAGGCCATCCGATGTAAGTAAAACCCTGTCTTATATAGATAGACTAGGTGGGTCTCACGTGTCACCTAACACTGATAACCACCACCCTCCACTATTCCTTTCCACATGGCTTTATCCCGATCGCCTGATATATCAAGACATAACTTGGATCGGACATTTTCAGCCGTATGATAAAATGCACATGATCATATATATATATATATATATATATATATATATATTAGGTGGGTCCCGTGTCACCTGGTAACCACCCACCCCCACTGCCCGCCCTCTCCTCCCCCTCTCTATGACGCAGCTGCCACATGTCCCCCTCTCTCATCCTCTCTCTATGACTCAGTTGTCATATGTGAGAAAATAAATGAGTCAGATTGTGACTCATAAAAGCTGAACTTATATAATATATATATTCCTCAAACTAACAGAAATAATTGCATATTATTGGCGCTCTATGTTGTTTGTTACAATATGGTCACTATTAGTTGCATATTAGTGGCACTTTTATTTTACATGATAAAATTACCTTTTTAGTTGCGTAATTTCATCCCCAATATAATTAACAGGATGAATAGTTGCGCAATAAGTAAATGAAATTACGCAACAAGTGAATGAAGATTCGTAACAAGTGAATAAAGTTACGCAACAAGTGAGGAGTTGTACATAAATCAAGGGTAATTTCGTTTTATGGAGAAAAAAAACAGCATAGAGTGCCACTAATATGCAAATTACTTCATAGGATAATATTATACATTAGCATTGTAATACGGTGTTTGGTGCGACAATAGATAGTATAAAATTATACGATGGATAATTTAATACGTTAAAGAATGTATAACTTTATACACCTATGAGACGATATAATTTTATATGAAGCCTATTGTATTATTTGTTTTGGGTAGATACCATTGTCGCCCTTGTTTTCTCCTGCTTAGCCACATCCTTAATAAATGACATTTTAGTCTATTTAAAGTATATTATACTATACATCACTTATCCCATGTTATATCAAACGTTGTATAATATTAAAACTAGTATTAAATTATCCATTGTATAATTTATACAATGGATAAAGTTATACATCCATCTATTATATAAAACTAGGTGGTGGGCCCGTGCCACCTGGCACGGCTAACTGCCCGCCCCCACTATCTCTATTATTATAACTTACACCACATCAACCCACTATCCTTTTATTATTATTATTTAATTACAATTTTATGCCACATGTATGTCACGTGTATGTCATGTGTGTATAAGTTTATGACTCAGATGATGAGTCATAAAAGTAACTACCCTTGGATCTTATAAGTTAGATTGATGATTAGGGAATATCTATATGTAAATCTAGGAATATATTTAAAACTAACTTAGGGAAAATGAATATGTAAACAAACTAATTAGGGAAACGGTTATAACCGTTTTTGCTCCTTATAAGGTTGATAACTAGTCCTATCCCCTGCCACATGGCAGGGTAACCACCATCTCCCCTCACCTCCCTCATAACTCCCCACTAACCCCCCCTAACTCCCCCCCTCCCCCACTATTACCCCCTCCACATCAGTATCCACATAAGATGCCAGTAGGACAACAAAAGGTTAACTTATAACCATGCTCCTATATAAAGATGATGTGGGGTATGGTGTGGCATCTAAGTGATAACCCCCCTAAGAGAGAGAAGGGGTAGTGGGGGTGGGTGGTTATCTGTGTCAGGTGGTACGGGAGGACCACCTGGTATTCTATACGTCAAACCAAATGGGCCCAAAAAAACTAGATTTGAGGGGTAAGGTGGTACGAGGAGCCCACCTAGTATCCTATTCGTCAAACCAAAAGAGCCCTAAAAAACTAAGGTTAATAATAGTTTACTCCCTTCTAGTTTGAAAATATGTCAATTTACCCCCTATATTTTAAAACGTGACAAAACGCACCCTCAATTTATCAATGTGGTCGTTTTGGACCCCAACCGTCTAACCGTCTAACTCCGTTAGCCGGGCTGACGGAAAACCGGCCAAATAGGTCCGTTTGACCGATTTTGACCGGTTTGACCAGTTTTTGGGAGAAAATGTGAGAGAGAGGAAGAGGGGGTGACGTCACTCTCTCCGTCACTGTCGACGAGCCGTCCTGCTTCTCCGGCCAAGTCCATGCCTTCCTTGAGATCGACGACTTTGTATCCGTAGCCGCTGTGGACGACGGCGACGGAGATAACGCTGCCGACCACTGCAATGACGACGAAGCGCTTGGGAAGAGGAACCGGTTCTGCCGCCGGCTATTGAGTGATGTGACGAGCATCATGGAGGATCTTGATCTTACTGAGCTGAAGCCGAGCTGTTCCGGCTATCGGAGAGTGGTGGTGAAGAGGCTGAGGGAGGCCGGGTACAATGCCGGCCTCTGCAAGGCGAGTTGGGAGAGCCAGAAGGGCCTCGTGGCCTGCCACCACGAGTACATCGACGTGGTAGCGGCAGGGAAAGGAGAAGGGACGACGACGAGGTACATCGTCGACGTGGGGTTTCCAGAAGAGTTTGAGATCGCGAGGGCCACCAAAGAGTACACGAATGTCGCGGCGGCGCTCCCGAGAGTATTGCTGGCGACGCCGGAGGAAGTGAAGCAGTTGGTGCGGGCGGTGGCCAAGGCAGCCCGGAAGTCTTTGAAGAGCCGGGGACTACACCCGCCGCCGTGGCGCAAGAGCCGGTACATGGTGGCCAAGTGGCTTGGGCCTTATCGGCGGACAACCAATCCCTTGCCGTCTTCCTCCGCCGCCACCGCTGCTGGTAACATCAAGTGCCCCACCATCAGATTCCATATATGCAGCGCCGCTAATCCCTATTTAACAGGTTTGCCGTCAGCCCGGCTAACGGAGTTAGACGGTTGGGGTTCAAAACAACCACATTGATAAATTGAGGGTGCGTTTTGTCACGTTTTAAAATATAGAGGGTAAATTGACATATTTTCAAACTAGAGGGGAGCAAACTGTTATTAACCCTAATATAAATTTGAGAGACATGAATGATACTTGTCACACCCCGATTCAGAAAACTCATCCGGTCCAGGACGTGATGGTTCATAATCTATTCAATCCATCAAAGACGCGGTCACAATAAAATAAGACAACTAATTAACAATTGAATATGAGGTCAAATAAATTTTCTAATAAAATTCTTATACAATATATTTAATCCTCAAAATTCTTACACAGTGGGGCCCCGTGCTGCCTGGCACGGTTATAACCGACCTCTTTCTCTCTCTATGTATATACATACTAGTGGGTACCTCTTGCCACTTGGTTCGGTAACCATCCACTAACTTCCACATTAACTTATCTTTCCTCCACATTAACTTCCGCATTAACCGCCCACTAATTTTTCCCTTCTCCCCATCAACCCCCTCCTTCACTAACTTCCCCCCTCCACATAGGATTAAGCCTTGCACGTAGAATCAGAGTATAACATAATATGATAGTTAACTTTAAGTTAATCATCATATATGTTATATAAGATTAGCTTTTATGAGTTACAATTTGACTCATTTATTTTCTCATATATGACACATGAAAGAGGAGGAGAGGGGGGGACACGTGGCAGCTGAATCATAGATAGGGGAGGAGAGAGAGGACATTGAGGGTGGGTGGTCAGGGGTAGTGGGGGTGAGTGGTTACCTAGCACGGGACCCACCTAGTGCCTAGTGCTATATAGTATAGATATATTCCCACCTAGTGGCTAGTGCTATATAGTATAGATATATTTCTCTCCTCGCTAACAAGCCCATCTCTCTCCATCGTTAGATAATAAGTCATAAACACATATGTATAAGATGCAACATATGATAGAATGCATCGTATCTTATAAGATTGATTTAAAAGTTTTGATAGATCAAAATAAAACTTGAAATTTTTTTAAGAATATTTTTGTAAAGAGAATATGAATTTTGCTTTTCTCGTAGCATTTTGTTTCCGAAATGAAGTTTTTTTTTTTTCGCTTGAATTCATGGGAGTTAAAGTAGTTTTATCCAGCCTTGCTATCACATGAAATGAATATTAGATATTGTATTGAATTGTTTTTCTCATTGGAACAATGTCCATTAGAGGACATCATGGTTCATGGATGGAGCCAAGTTAGATTAGACTTGCCTAGTAGTAGTAGCCACTTTGCCAATCCTATGTTCTAACGCCGGAACCCACCTCTAGCTGAGCTAGACCTAGTGGTCTACGTATGTTTTTTAAGACTCATTTGTTTGTTTAGACTTCTCTATTTCTTTACCAGCTTTGTGCCCAATTTATTCACAAAAAGAAAGAGTCAATTACATATGTATACCAAAAATGTCATTATTTGAATTCCTATCTTGGATCTAATAGAATTGATCAATATCCTAACATGGGATCTCCTTGAGTTATGATGATGATCAATATCCTAATATGTACACTATTATGCTAATGGCATTAATCAATATTTGAATTCCTATCTTGGAACTAATAGAATTGATCGATACTTAATTATGTGTTAATAAAGATGTTAAGTTAGAATAGTCATTATGAGTTGCTAGCTATGTTGTTTACTTTGTCAATGACTCAATTCTATTCATATCTTGAAAATTTTACTATATGATCTCTGTTTGAAATAATTACGGAGAGATTTTGTTAAAAGAAAGCCATATTGGAGTCATCACAATTTTCAAAAAATTGAAAATTATTCTGAAGAGCATAAGGATTACCATCGTAATATTCAAGACAAGTTCGAAGAGCGACCTTTGTTAATCTCGTAAGTTGCTACCATACTTTTTCATGAATAAAGGAGACAATTATTGCCATGATTCAATCCGTATTATTTATATATTCAAATTTAATTCCTTTGACTCTCATATGAGATATTGGAAGAAAAAAGAATTACTTACGGATCAAGTTAGAATTCACAATAATACTCCTAATCGAGTTTTGAAATATGTATCAAAGTTTAATGAACCAAAACAAAAATATTACTGCTCTTCCAGATTGAGCCTAATTAATCATTCTAATATTTTGGCTTAACAGCTCTCCAATCAAAGATACCATTCATATTAAAGGATATTTTAATGCATACAATGTCGAGGTGGGGTTTGTGGAGCTTGATTGTCTCATACCATATTACCTATTCGACTACAGATTTATTATGGGATGAATCATGTAAAATCCTTGTTCTTGTGTTTTACTTATTTGTGCATCTAAATCTCTCTTTTTTTGGTCAGACTCCATCTTCGCGGTTTAGATGGTTGAGAGCAGAGCTCCATTATTGGAGATGTGCAGAGCCGTGGTACAGGACATCTGGTGAGAGTCACGCCACCTCAGTCAGTTTCACATTCGGTATATTTCGAGGGAGGATAACTGTCACGCTGATTGGGTAGCACGGCATGCCGGCTCGCTCCACTCTGTTTTTGATGGCATTGAGGAGTCTAGGGGGTATGTCCCTAATACTCCAGGTTTCTACTGATGTAAGCCCCTCTTTGGGCCTTTAGCCTTCGGGCTCAACTAATAAAAAAAAAAAAACTCTCCAATCAAAGATACCATTCATATTAAAGGATACTTTAATGCATACATTGTCGATGTGGTGTTTGTGAAGCCTGATTGTCTCATATCATATTACCTGTTCGACTGGAGATTTATTATGGGATGAACCACGTAAAATCCTTGTTCTTGTGTTTTACTTGTTTGTGCATCTAAATCTCTATCTTTTTTTTTTTTTGGTCCACTTGGTCCTCACATATATACAAGTACAAGTAGGACAAAGATATTGCATAATTGAAGTGGTCCACAGACAAGTGGATTTGGCATTGCATGGCAAAGGCAATATGACCCACCTATAACAATAATACAAACACCATAGAACAAAGAAAGCTGATGGCAACCCTAACAACCCTTAAAAAGGCTGTTCCTTTTACGAAAGTTACAATTTCTGCTTCAAAATTTGCTAAAGAACATAATGCTAACTTTATCGTATTTCATCCCCCTAAAGATGGTTGAGACTAGAAGTCATTGGTGAGCAGTCGAACCAATGTGATTTTAACGATGGATCTATCATGACAGGTTTAAATACTCAACTATCAAAACAGAGGTTGAACCTTTGTCGAATTTAAATCGAATGTGATTATCTTTTGACATGTCAAATAGTACAATGGCTCATTTAAATTTCATAAATTCTAAACATAGACTATGAAGGCCTATCTCTAACTAGACTTATCAAGTGAGAATCTCCACTCATAAGTTCATAATAACAAACAAAATAATAATAAAATCCTATGGCCCCTAAGATCTTATATTCACTGCCTAGACTTTATGGAGTTCACCTTGACACTAATTTCATCAATTAAAAATGCCTCTCAACATGATTTCCTGAGCGATTATAGTAAACGAGTAACAATTTGATTTGTCGCATAAGGTGAAGCTTGAGCCAACCAAGCATCATAACGCATTGTACGTAGAATAGTATCACACGATGTTGTTGCATCAAGACACGACGGTATGCAGTACGCGAGTAATTAACTCAGTCAAGAGAAAGAGGATAAAACGAAGATGATGATGATCAAGAGAGGTGTCTGATGAATAGTGTGACAAAGCCACTTGAGACGATGAGTGGAGGAGGAGGTGGTGGTGGCGGTGGTGGTGGTGCAGTTGAGTATGTGGAAACGTACCGTGTGGAAGTAGAAGACGAGGTGAGGTGAGGTAAGGCTATGAAGTGGGTAGGGTCCACTTACACTCACCGCAGGTACCACCATCACAATTCACACCAGGATAACAATGATGCCCACGCTTCCTTTGCGTACGAGTAACAGACGCCAGAAAGCAGCCGATCCAAGGTCCCGTCACCGCCCCCTCCCCTTACTCCTCTCCCTCTGTCTCTTCTTCTTCTTCTTGTTCTTCTTCTTCCTCCTCCTCCGCCTCTCTCTCTTCTCTCTCTATAATGGCTCTTCTTGTTTTCTGTCTTCTATGTTGTAGAACTCTCTCTCTCTCTCTCTCTCTTTCATGGCTCTTCTTCCTTCATATCATCTGATCTATGTATATGGAGAGACAGAGAGTAGTCTACGTTCTCTCGCTTCTACATCTGTGGAGAATTCATGTGACGTCAATCCAAGCTCTACATCCATTTCCACAGCTTTCTTGAACTTTCAAGACTGCCCGGAGGGCGTATGGACGCACCCGGGGTACGATCCGAAGAGAGTTCAGGAATGCTGTGGGAATGCATGGAGGGGTTGGCAGAGTTTAATTAAGCAGGGAGGTTAGACAATATCCTGTCAATAAGGTTTGTTGTGCCCAATTTTTGCCGCAATTACAAGTATTTCTTTTGTCCATCTCCACCTCTTTCATGTTGCATATCTTAATTTAGCAGTTTAATTTGTAGAGAATATATGTGCATGCACTAATCTTGTAACATGCAGTAGTTAGTAATCGTCTTCCTAAGCTCGGATAAAAGGCTTAATTAATTTAAATAAAAAAAAATTACCTCGCTGTTTGAGGAAATAGTAAATAATTCTGGACATGCATCAATTATATCTAATGTGCATTCGTGAGATCAGCTACATTTGCATCTTTTATAGTCCTATAAAAGGCATATAGATCTCATTGCGACAGCAAGAGTATATGTGAAAAAGATATGTAGTTCCAAACAAATGATGCCAATTAGTGGTACTATATTGCATTCTTAGTCACCAAACATTAAGTTATGCATATAGCTTTTAGTTCATTATTCTTATTGATATGGCATATCCTTAAATCTACGATGTACAAAGTGAGACCTGATTTGCAAATGTTTTCTTACCACCCACAATGCTAATTGCTAAGGTTGGAACATAACATAGCGATATGAATGAGTTACGGCAGCATTTCTCCGATGGTAGAGACTCACAGTTTCTCCTGTTCTCTTTAGATTAATCTATGGCATCTCCCAACAAGCTCTCGTGTGTGTTTTTTTGTTTGGAAGCTTCTTCACGAGCGGTTGCCAACCCGGGATGCACTATGACATTTTGGTTACATATCCGATGATAGATGGCCTTTATGTGGCTTGGTTCGAGAGTTTATCTTCCATCTATTTTTCTCTTGCTCTTTTGCTAGAACCCTTTGGAGTCTTCTCTTGCTCCAGGTCTTTTTTAATTTCTTTTGAAGGCTTAATTTACCTGTTGGAGCAGTCTGCTTCTTAAGAAGAGTCATTTATTAAAATCAACAGCTTATTTTGGCTTGTGGGTCATATGGGGTGCCCGAAATGATGCTGTTTTCAAAGAAGAAAACGTGGAGGTTCAGGTACTGTTCTTACGGGTTCAATGATTGGTTAGAGAATATGACAGCAGTTATCTGGCTTCTGACTTTAAAGAGATTGTTGCTAATCATCGCCAATATATATGTATTGCTCATTCATTTGGCTCTTGTAGGGTTGCTAATCAATCTGCAGGCTTGGAGTCTTACTTAAGCGTGAAGATGGATCGATTTGGGCTGCTGTGTCAGAATATATTGAAGACTAACTCAAGTATGGAAGCTAATCTTAAGGGAATTAAGCGAGCTATCCAGGTTGCGGGAGAGCTTGGCAGTGGAAAATGTATAGTGGAGTCAGACAGCTCCTTTTTTATCAGTTGTATTAATGGCTGGTTCTCATGGCCAGTAGAATTTTATGGGCTTTTGAGAGATATTTGTAGCCTCTCAGCGCATCTCACGATTTCAATATTTAGATCTGTGTATCAAGATCTAAATATTGAAAAACAGACGGATTTTGCTACAAGTCGCCGCTGGTCACGCTTGTGGGTCTTTGCACCTGGATCTGAGACAACATGGGATTGACCTCTTAATTTCTGAGATTTTGGTTTGTGCTTTTGATGATATAATTTTGTTTATGTTCCTTCTAGTTTTGGTACTCTTATGCCTATTGATGTAAGGTTTGGTTGAAGTTTCTTTTTGGATGGTATAGAGTTTTGTTTGTGAACTTTTTTGAAGTAAGGTTGTAAGCTTGTAACAGACTAGTTATTCTGATCTTCTATAATCTCATACAAGCCTCCGGGCTGAATTGCTCAAAAAATAATAATAAACTTTCCAATATTCAGTGAGCCTTCTCAAAAATTTGTTTACTTTGTTACAATATTTATATACGAGGAGAGTATTAATAAAGAGACCAATTGATACTTGCTAGATATGATTTTGCTCAGAGATTATTTGTCACACCTTTAGATATGATCTATCTCACATGCTTCATTCAGATCTCTAATCAACCAAACTGAATGCTACAGTGCTTGGAAACAGACTCATGCTTACCTTGATCTGGCAAAAAATGATCTTCTAGGCTGATCTCAAGCGCAAATCTTTTCTGTAGAAAGACTATAAATCACTTTCCCTGTACATCAATCCACATTAGTTACTGAGACTGATAACTTCTGACAGCTCTGATGTCAAATTACTATGTTAAATCAAGAAAGATAACCATGCAGAGCCATCCTCAGACCGAAGATGGCCAGCTACTGGAGGTTCAACATTGTCTGCAAACGATGAACGAAATATGCAGTGTGATTGATCAGTACTAATTTTTTAAATAGCATGTACATTGAAAACCACTGCTTCAATGAATTAAGTAACACATTTGCATTTGTCATATGCTACCTGGCAAACAAGGATATATGTGACAATGGCAACTTATAGCTCTGACAAAGCTCATAAAAAGAAACAAACTTGTGCATCACAACAAAAGAACTACTAGTATTACAATTGCGACTGAAATTATTGCAGGAACAGCTTGGCTTCCTTTTACGATTACTGCTTTTCTGGTTCGATCCTGCATGAGAATGTAGCAAAACCTCTGCCAGCAAGAACAACCCCATATCTAGAGCATGTACACAATAAACTTTTTGTTGACAGAATTCAGAAGGCAGGTCAAACCATGCACAAGGCATGCTTGTGGGGGAAGCTTAATCAGCTATGATCACGAATTCTAATCCAAGCCTTTGAATCCACCGTTCCAGTCTCAGTTGGAAGGCCTTCTTGAAGCAGAATGCCCCAATATAGAGCAATAAATAAAGATTTAGCAACGATACATTGTCAGAATATTCAAGGCATCTTCCCAGTTCCCAGAAATGGTCTGTGTTTGCAAAGTACAGATGATACTCAGCAGTGCTCATAGAAAATCTTTAAAAGCCTCTTCCTTTCATTTAAACTGCAAATAATTTGATCATGCTAGAAATACAAGATGTTGATCATTGGCAAATATTCCATTTGGTTCCTGACTAAGATGTTATCAATATCAAACTGACAAACGATCTAAGAGGTAAGTAAAGCTCATCCCAATATCTCAGAAATGCTTGTCCATCTCATTTTGTTAGTGTTGGCAGATTGTGATGTCTATCCCTACATAAAAAAGCAAGATACAACAACAAATGCAATGAGCCAAAATCACCGGTACTCGTCCGGAAGGCGATATCCAGTCATAACTATTTTATCCGCGAACATCTTGCCAGTCTTGGGCATGACATGCCAGTGTAAACTCAAGTTGAAATCTTTTCCCTGGAGGTTGCTTCCCTACAGAGACAAGGTTATATTTGTTTCAGAAATAAATTAAGTCAAGCCAAGCAAGACAAGTAACCAACATGACATGGTATTCACACTTTAGTGAAGGCTAAGCTTAACCACAAGAACAAGAATGTTATAAAAAGAGAAAAATCCTGTGAATCTAAAACCAAATGGCCTATTCTACTTGACAAACGAAGTCAACTAGTAGAAGATGTGGTGGATATTTCGATTTGGAAGAACAAACGACCATTTAGATTAATAAAGGCTGACTATAATCCATGAGAAAAGGAAGCCTATAGTTTAACTATATCAACTCATTGGGTTTGATCACAAAATTCTGAGAACCTACTACACATTCCAGATGAATGATAGCAGACATGTAAGCAATACACAGACTAGATGTCACTGCAACTGGCGAGGTCTGCTCGCAGCCAAGCTCATTGTTCATTTTGGTCACGGACCAGGGACTGTCCAGCTACATGGGCCCCGGGTTTTGGTAGCATGTAACTGGGTTGTTTGACTTTGATTTACACCAGCCGATGGCTCATTTTGTCAAAAAAAAAAAGATGTCACTGCAACAAGAAAGCCAAACTGAAGAATCTCAAGAAACAGAGGAAATGAACAGGAAGTCAGATGAAGTAGCTTGCCTGATCAACAAATCGGTATTTGTTTGTGGTATGAATCCAGAACTTAGCATGCTCTTTAGATGGGAGGATACCATCCCAGAGAGAAACCTGCCAGGGGCAAATTACAAATCTTGAAATTAGGTTTTAAACAAAATGGGAAGACTAAAAGCGGGTAAGCAGTGAGCCAAACGCTAATCCTTTGCAACATTTAAGGGTTGACATTTGACCTCAAATACATGCTGGTATTTCTGTAGTTTCTATTTTCTGATATAGAAAACAAGGTCAAGCAGACTCCATCAAGATTCAACAGTGCTCATTGTGCTAATCTAAAACAAGCTTATTTAGGTCATCTTTTATTTTGTCGAAAAATCTATATATTTAAACTGAAGTCCTGAACAACTTTGTCCAATCAAATTACCTGGTTCAAGGCATTTTGTGGTGTCTCATATTCCGCAGCTACAAAGACAAAGACCTGCAATATGACATAGAAACAGAAGGAATAGAGTTATCAATGTATATCAAGCATCATTAAGCCACAAGTCGAAGAAGAGGATGTGGTCCAGCAACATGAGCAATCATAAAAATTACATGTCAACAAATTCAAACATCTCAAAACTGCTAATGGAAATAGGACCGCTTTAGTTAAAAGTGTATGATGCAATGACACTGACGTACATTGTTCCAGCAAATATTGACTGACTCTACGTCAACTGACTTTAATAAATACCTTACTGACGTTTAGTCCTTTCATTACCCAGAACAAAGCAATTGATCAACAAAATAAGTATGGTAGTATAAGAAGATGCTTTTCTCCATAGACCAGCATAGCATTTCGAACAACTTTTGTTATGTCCCTCACAAACTCTCCTACATCGCAACAAATTCGAGCTCTTCTCCTTAATCAGACTTTAGCCATTTGGACATATTCAACAGTTTACCCTCTAGTACACCATTATTAAAATTAAAATTATTTTCAATAGAAATTCAACAATTACTCTACTAATCTATAACAAGTACACCTTTGAAAAAAGCCTATTAAAAAGTTTTAGTACAAATAATACATAAACCACCCACACGAATACTATTGGTAATTCAGACTATAAATCAGGTAATGCTTCAACAAACAATATCATAACCAACACCTCGAAAAATTGCAACTTCAGGAAATAAAAATAAGGATGCAACAGATTTATCTGAGTTAAGAGTAGGACCTGCTTTGTATTCCAAGTAAACAAAGATTGCAGGTCTGCTGATATATTGAAAGTCAAGCTGACCTAGTAACACAAAAGGAAACATATAAAGTTAATGCAAGCGCCAAGCTCTATATATTAAAATACAGTCTAGTGTCTCATTAGGTACTGAAACTACAGCATAACAAGTATACATGTAATCAAGAATCCATGGCAGGGTTCTTAATTACACAATTGATAAGAAGAAATGAATAGTCCAAAATAGCACACTTCAGTGTAACGTTCCAGCTCAGACCTGCCAAGGTGGAGAATTGGGGCTCAATTCTCATGGACACAATCAAGGATTGTCACAGTAGCTATTAGTGTTCGTATCATGGTTTTGGACTCTGTCTTCTGTTTAAGATCAGTTTCACTTCACTTCGCCAACAACAACCCAAAACATCAACTGATTGACTAATATAGAGATACACAATTTGATTTCTATACAGAGTCAGATCATGCACTGTATTCGACTCCATTAACTTAAAAGCTAACACCTCATCCATTAAATGTCCTACCACCACGAAAACCGTATGGACTATAGAATTTGTCGATTCGTTGAATTCACTCACTTCAATTAAGGACATATGAACTTCGAGTAACCAAGGAAACACATGGTTATCTATAGCCAAAATGAGGAATGATGCTAGTTTCTTGTGTGAAATAAGCTCAAATGAAGAAAAAGACAATGGCATATGATATGTGTGTGAAACAGTATGAGAGATTTGTGAGACAACTACCTGATTCACTACATTTGCACTTACAACATTTCGTTTGACCATTGGAAAGCAGTTAGAAGGCAGCCAAATGATAATAGAACTAAACATTATCATGTACAACCTCGACAATGGTTAGAACTAAGAAAAAAAAGAATTACCTCATCATTCCCATGAGGTTGCTTTTGGAACCAATTAATATTAAGAACCTGCAAAACAAGTAGGAAAATGCAAAACATCAAAATAGTAATTAAATATCTTCAATATCAATACCAACTTAAAGTGGATCAGTTTACAAAAGATCTAATAATATTTCTAGGAAAACCATCCAAATCATATTATTCTTTGAGGCATCCAAGAGGAATTGTCATTGAATTGCAACTTAGTCAAGGAGTTCTTGCTCATATAATTAGGGTAAAATCACATGACAAATCCACATTCAATATCTTCTAAGAACTCTTCGATAAAAAGAGAAGAACATCCATAAAATTGTGACAGGTGGAATCAAAGACTTCCTTCAAAACAAAAGCTAGAATAATGACAAGCAAAGGCTGAGCTCACAAACAAGTTCGATTCATGCAAAGTTCCTTTAGAAGTTTTCCTCGAAACATGAATTAGACATTAGATGCAAGTTTTTCCTAAGGGCCCATTTCCATGCCTTAAATGAAAGAAATTCCACGGCAAACATCAATTCAGAAAGATTTCCTTTAGAAGCTTTCCTCGAAAACATGAACTAGACGTTCAAATGCAATTTTCACCAAAGAACCAATCCATACCCTACAAGCACGGCACACAGCAATTCAAAATGATTGCTAAACATCACAGCATATGGAGCAAAAAATGTATAAATAAAGACAAGCAAAATATGCATCCTCAAAATTCCAAGCCTCCCATAGCTTAAATTGGCATTGGCAAGCATTTGCCCAGACCACAGAACTGGTCTTTTACTTGCTTTCACGAGCAAGCTTCTTCCTCATTTCTGGTTCTAATTTCCATGCAAGCAACGCAACTTCAACCTTAGTCAGCAAGCATCACTTCTATGCAATCAAATACTCATCTGCAAATTCCACCAAGTGAGAGGACCAGTGAAACTCCCACTTTTGGAAAAACCGGAAAAGAATTTCTTTTGATCTTCGAGTAACCATCTCACGAGAAAATACCGCACTAAAATCATCACGAAAAGCAACAGGGACACGACACATCTCAAACAAAACCCAGTCCACTGAATCGCATCTAAAAACCTCAACTTTTGTGTGTTTTCCTACTTTTCTAGCATTGGATCCATAGAGATGAAGACATCATACCTTGATCTCGGCGGCGGGTGTGGGGGAGTTGAAGTTATCGGAGATGGAGGCCATGGAGCACATCACCGCCAGTATCGTCACCGCAAATGTCACCAGCGCGTTCGCGCGGTACCCAAAGGAGTGCATCTCCGCCGCACGATGCACTCCCTCGCGATCTCCCGATGGCGGGTGCCGATCTGGGTTGTCCACTCGGCGTCGCCGGAAGAAGAAGGATCGGCAGCAGCGGGAGAGAGCTGCTTCAATTTCTATTGAGCTCTCTTGGTCGGAAGAGTGACGGGGATGTAAGACGTGGCCGAGGATGCGTGGCGAACAGCTATTGGAGTTTACACGCAGGAATAAAGTTTTGTACGTGGCCGAGTAGCATCTCTAACGCAAGCTACAGATTCGATCATTCGATCATTGATATGATCAGTGTATTATTCCACCGATAG
The DNA here is from genome assembly GCA_963920575.1 of Narthecium ossifragum. Lineage (NCBI taxonomy): Eukaryota > Viridiplantae > Streptophyta > Magnoliopsida > Dioscoreales > Nartheciaceae > Narthecium > Narthecium ossifragum. The sequence goes on from OY986972.1 coordinate 3,943,570, forward strand.
ATTATATCAATTAATCGATACCTTATTATCGATTCAATGTAATATACATGTTCTGATCATGTATATAAATCAACGCGGGAGAAAATATTAGGACATATTTGATTGCCAAAAATGGGAAGAGAAAATGGATTTTATGTGGATTATATTTTTTTTATAAAATCAGCTGATATTACACAAAAACTCATGCACCGCTCCATCACCAAGCAAATAGCATAAAGTGTCATTCCGTATAAAATCATAACCTTCACTCTAGCACCAATCAACCCGTAAAAAATGACATGCCACTCCATACCACAGGAGTTTACACTCCACTCCGGCCACCCCTTAGCAACCAAACATATCTAAAGTAATTAAGAATAAGCCAACTCTAATCGTTCAAACTAAAACTTGAGCTAAATTATTGGGGTCAACTTTATATTAATCTACCCTAACACGTCCCTTATGTTTAGGCTCGAATTAACATGAGGCGATCAATATGTAAACATTTAACTAAAAGAGCATCAGGGGTCCGCTCTGAGGACTAGCACCGCCTACCACCCACAAACGGATGGACAGACGGAGGTCCTGAATCGTTGCTTGGAGACATACCTCCGCTGTTTCGTTGGGCTATGTCCCAAGTCCTGGGTCCGATGGCTGCCTTGGGCAGAATTATGGTACAACACCTCCTTCCAATCCGCAACGCAGATGACACCGTTCGAAGCTGTCTATGGGCGTCCGCCACCCTCCATTCATCGCTACGAGCCGTCCTCGTCTGCTGTTGCATTGGTTGATCAAGAGCTGCGCTCGCTCGATGAGGTCCTGCGCCTCCTTCGTGATAACCTCGTGTTGGTCCGAAACAGGATGAAGGTTCAGGCGGACAAACATCGGCGTGACATTACGTTCGATGTCGGCGATTGGGTGTTCCTCAAGTTACAGCCATACCGGCAGACCTCGCTCCAGGTTCGCGCTCATCAGAAGCTCACCCCTCGCTTCTATGGTCCTTTCCAGGTTTTGGAACGAGTCGGCGTGGTCGCCTACCGGTTGGATTTGCCTTTCTCTTCCAAAATCCACCCGGTGGTTCATGTGTCTCAATTAAAGCGTCAGTTGGGCGACGGGGGGGCGTGCTATTCCTCACTTACCAGACTGCACTGACGATGGCGTCCTGCTCATCGAACCCAGCTTCCTCACGGATTTTCGTTGGGTTAAACGTCACGGGCGGTTTTCCCAGGAGACTCTCGTTCAGTGGACTGGGCTGCTACCAGAGGACGTGACTTGGGTGGACCTTGTTCAATTACAAGTTTACAACAGCAGTTTCCCCACCTGAACCTTGAGGACAAGGTTCATCTTGAAGAGGGTGGGAATGTTAGGACACCGGAACCACCATACCAGCAGCCAAGGGAGATCCGGACCTGCCATAGGAGGGAACGACTACAGCTGGAAGAAGGAGATTCTGAGATCAATTTCACAGCTGCCTTCACAGCTGCCAACAAAGATTCCAACCATCCAACGGAAGGAGATTAGCAATAATCTATCTATCAGAGATTACTGCTGCTGGAGGGAATAATCAGTTAAGGAATGCCTTAGCCGGGTTTGTTATTTAGTTGCCAAATATAATCTTCAATCAACAACCCTTGATTGAGGAAGTAATCTATATAATTCGAAGATGTAGAAGTTACAGGGTATGAAATATATACACATCTTCTCTGTCTCTCGTTCTTCTTGCTTCTCTCTGCTTCCTCTTTCCCTGGTTTCCCTCTACCTCCACGCACATCTGGGTTTGATAGGCTCTGTAGATAAGCAGACTCTATCACATTGGGTCCTATAGGGATTGGATTTCAAGACCAATGATCTAATACCGAGTTAATTCTACTCCCTCGATTTAAAAACTTAAGCTACTAGGAAGGGATAATTCAAAATTATAGGGTGTAATACGATCACATTGATAAATTAAAGATGTTATTTTCAAACTATATGTTCGTTGCAAATAATCCACTTCACTGGCTAAAAAAGATTCTAATTGATGGGGGGAAAAAAGATTTGAGCCCACATCATGTGGCTTATGATGGCATTTTATTAAGTCGGATTGCGACGGATAGTAGCGATGGAGGAGTTGTATGTGACGATGGCGGGTCGAAGGCTTTGCCTTAAGTCTTGACTAGATTTTTTTTTGTTTGATTAATTAAACGGCTAACAAAGAACTACAAAAACCTGTCCAATATTGTAATGTCATCCTCTAAGGCCCAATGCAGCGGCACTTAAAAGAGACAACATCAACAAGTTATATCATATGCTTTACATTTTGTTATCGATGAATATAAACAGACACCAGACTTTGGAAGCGCATCACTATCCCCAAATCTCCTTCAAAATCGACTCAACATATCGAGACCAAACCATACGACTTGATTTACGGTATATGCACTAACATCTTAGGATCTGTATCAATCACCAACTATTTGTACAAGAAATTGATGAATAGTCTATTTGGGAGAATTTATTTGCTCTCTAGTCACTCAGAAGTTTTAAAGGCATTTAGTCTCTTTTTTGTCAGCTATAAATTTTTATTACTAAAATGCCTTTTTAACATCCCATCCTATATTCCCTTCCCAGTAACTGTTCACATTCCTAATGACTGTTTGTATTCCCGTCGAAAAGGTACTATCAAAAAAACTTGAAAGTAACTACCAAAAAACGAAAGTAACTACAAAAATTGAAAAATAACTACAAATTTTTAAATATTTTTTTTGTAATATTTTAACTACAAAGTGAAAAGTAACTACAAATATTTAAAAAGTGATATGCCTGTGAAAAATTCAAAAAAGGGAAAGTAACTACAAAATTGAAAAGTAACACCAAATATTTTTCACAATATTTTTTAATATTTAAATATTTTAACTACAAAATGAAAAGTAACTACCATATTTTCCTAAATTGAAAAGTAACTATCATATTTTTACAATATTAAAAAGTAACCATCAACATTTTTTAACTGATTTTTGCATAAATTGGTAGTCACTTTCCATTGTGTATCAAAATTTAAAAGTAACTACCATATTGTTTTAATATTTTTACAAAATTTGATAGTTACTTTCCATTGTGTATCAATTGTTTTTTTTTTAGTTACTTTTTAAAATTTGGTAACAAATTGCGTGTTACCTTCTATATCAATTGTTGTTGGTAGTTACTTTTCGAAAAATTGTAACAAATTGGTACTTACTTTCCATCGTATGTCAATTGTTTGGTAGTTACTTTTCGGAAATGAAAAATTACTACAAACATAAGGTCATTTTCACATTAAATCAGTGGGAATTTACTACCAAAAATGAAAAATGAAAAAAATCCATTTGGTCAAATTACTTTTAAAAAATAAAAGAAAAAGAAAAAATGGGAAAAAAAGAAATGCGACACAGACGTGCTTGCCGATGGGCTTGGCGGCGACCTCCAATGGGATCGAATGGTAGGCATCGCGAAGAAGAGGAGGCCGGAGGATGGGAGGGTGTCGGAGGCGCGGATCCCGGCGACGGAGATGACGGATCTGGAGGTGAGGGCGGCGGATCTAGATCTGGATCGATGTCGGCGACGAGATCGGGACGAGAGAGCGACGGGGGTGGGATTTGGACTGCCTCCTCTTCGCGACGGGGATCTCAAGAAGGGCGATGGTCGGCAACGGCGTCGGGCTTGGCAATGGTGACGATGACGAGTAATGGTCGGGATTGGTGATGTGCTTAGCGATGGGCTTGGCGGCGACCTCACGTTGGATCCGACGGGATCGGATGGCATCGTGAAGAAGAGGAGGCTAGAGGATGGGAGGTCATCGAAGGCGCGGATCCCGGTGACGGAGACGACGGATCTGGAGGTGGGGGCGGCGGATTTAGATCTGGATCGATGTCGACGACAAGATCGGGACGAGAGAGCAATGGGGGTGGGATTTGGACCGGCGTCTGGACGGGGAGGTTTGGAGCTTTTGACCGGCAACGGGGGCCGACGGATCTGGAGGCGGGATCCGGTGACAAGATTGTCGACAGCTGGCGACGGAACGGGATCGCGACAGAGGAGGCGACCTCGGGATCTGGGGGGGACGATGACGACCTCGGGATCGTGACGGGGACGAGGACGACCTCGGGATCTGGTGGGGGCCGGCGGCGGGGCGCCGGACACACGGGGGGTTAGGGGGGGTTTAGTAGGGTGTATATAGATAGAAGGTAGGGGTAATTTTATCTTTATTTTCCTATAGTGGCACTAAAAGACTAAAAAATTTCTATAGAGGATTAAATGATAAATTAGTTCACAGAAAGAGACCATTTTTCAAATAATGCATAAATTGCCCGAGCTCTGCTCGTAAGGCCGACTCTGCACCAATTGGCAAGACTTGACAGAGCTGGACAAACGGACGAGTCTAAGAAAACCGGCCTATCTTACCACGTCCCAGATCATATGCATATAATATATCAATAATTATACACTTCTACGAAGATTTAACTAGATAATTTTTTCTGTAGAGCTTTCCCTATCGAGACACTGACAACCATGAATAATAATAGTTTGGAGGTTAATGCTATTTTTTAACTATTCAATCTAGATTATAGGCAATTTATTACTTACGTGTCTATTGTTCAATTTTCTAATGGGTTGAGGCAGGCTGGTGATGATGTGGGATACTTTCAAATGAGGTGAAGATGTAGCAGTAATTTTACACCGTGACGGGTGACGGGTTAGTAGTGAGTTAGTCTTAAGAAGGTGGATTATATTTTATGTTTTAATTTTAATAACTTACCATTAATCTTTATTTATTGATTTTTTTAAAAAAAAATATTGTAGTAACGCGAAATGGGTGGGGCGAGGTGAGCTGGGGAATGGTTATGATATTTTTTAATAGATTATTAGTCTTTACACCAAATCCAGTAAACTTATTCACTGGTACACCACCCTAAGATGTTTTAATGGGTTTACACCATTTTAAGGCAGTTATGGGAGGTTAGGTATTTTGCATGACACTTTTACCCCTACTTCATATATATTAAATATTTGATGCATTATATATAGCTGTATTTAATTTATGGCAGTTATGAGTTGTTTTATTTCCATTTTTGGTGTAATCCATGCAAATCAGTCTTGATTTGATGACAAATCGGTTTCGATTGGTTTTGATTTGATGACATCATGATTCCACCCCCTCCTTCCCTCCATCCTCCCATAACTGACATCGGTTTTGATGACATCATGATTATTCCATTTATTTTCATAATTATATTAATGAAAAAAAGAGAAAATAAATACTACAAAGATGAGATAAGAGAATACTAAAATACATTCATATATAATCTGCAAAGATTCTTTTTTACATGATGAATGGTATTCTTTTTTTACAAAGAGAAAACTGATAGGTATTCTCTTTTTATAAAGTATTCTCTTTTTATAAAGAGAATACTGGTAATATTCTCTTTTTACAAAGAGAATACTACCGGTATTCTCTTTCTCAAAAGAGAATACCGATAGGTATTCTCTTTCTCAAAAGAGAATACTGATAGTTAAATACAGAGATCTCGCCGGATCTGTGGCGGCGATGCCGGAAGGGGGGCTGGGGACGCCGGAAGGGTGGTGGGGGACGCTCGATCTGGGCGGAGGCAGCCAGATCTCGGCGGTGGACGCCGGATCGGGTCGGTCGGCAGGCGGATAGGGGCTGGGGACGAGGGAAACGCCTGATCTGGGGCGGCGACGCC